>KZ451906.1:1076583-1109711 GCA_002786265.1 Apostasia shenzhenica
TATATAGCAATTTTAATTTTCTTTTGCTTTTTTTTCCTATTAAAAAAAATTCTTTGCATTTATACTGACTTGGAATCCTTTTCACATACTAGATCAAAATATTCGATTTAAATATTTTGGTCTAGGATGTGAAGTAAAATTAAAATTTTTGTTGAAAATTATTGAATATGTGAAGTAAAAAAATATTTTTTTTATATTAAAATTTATATAAAATGATTAAAAATATTTATTATTATTATTATTATTATTATTATTGAACTAGTACCATTTTAATCCTGATTTTGATCATCCTCGCGTAAAATAGGGATAGAGGCAAATACTGATTGGATTTTTTTTAGTTAAAAAATTTAGTACTTAGATCGAGAATACTTTAGTAAAAGCTATTTTTCTAGTTTTAATTATTTTATTGAACCATATTTTCCATGTTTGAACGATATTATGATTTTCAAATTTTTATACTTCCCATTTCCCCAAAGGTCACCTTGATTTGATTTTATTAATATTAATTGAATAAAGTAAATTTCATGTGATAACCAAACAGTTTATCACTTTAAACTCCAAATTAAACAAAATCAGAAAACAATATTGAATCAACATTCTGAATTATAGAACCAATCGAAAAAATTAACATTATTCTTATTCCTACCTATGTTAGGTAAAGAACTATATTTTATTTATCGAAGTAATTTATAATATTTATGTCTCTATAATTATAATGTCACGTTTCACAAGTAGTTCATACAGAAATCAAATTCTATCATTTCTGTTAATTTTCCAGTAGTAATGATAGTGTTTGATTTGAGCTATGCAAAACATTTGTGTGGTTATCTTGATGTGGTTATATATCTTGAATATGTAAATAAAACTCATTTCATTATTATATAAGTCTCTATTAAAATTTCGTATATGAATCATGATAGCTAAACTCTACATTATCCAATTATATGCACGTTTTGTTCTGTTGCACTTCACTAGGACAAAATATAGTTTTTACGACGCTCTAATTAAAGCGATTGAACTGGACAGTTCAACTATCTTAATAAAATATATAGTCAAAAATCTATTATGGCTATTTAAAGGTGAGCCGATGTAGAAAGGTGAATTTTAGAAGGTGGTTGACTTAGTCACCCGCTATTTAATGTCCTAATTTTATATATAGCGGTTAACTAACTCAACCGTCATTTAATGTGAAATTAAATCTTTTATTTAAAAAATATAATTAAATTTTATTATTAAGATTTGTATATAATATAATAAAATAATATTAAAATTATAAATTATAAAATTATTTTTAAAATATATCAGAAGATAGCTTATTGCCATATTCAAGTGCCTATAAAATTAGAAGGATCATTTACATCATTTTATATATAAAACACTCAATTCCATTTTTACAAATATAGAGCGTGTTTCCTATTACATCTAGTGCAAGTGACAACATTGCTTTTCTAGGCCAATATAGAAGGAGCTTATATGTGTATCGAAAAGTCTAAAGTTCTAATCGCACTGCTACAATTTCTAATATTTGAGTAGAATAAATTGGAGTATTAAAAGATAAATAAAAAAGGAGTAATTACATATGTGCAACTAAAATCTAGTCATTTTACATAGTTGTCACCTAAATTTTTAATATTACATATTTGCTATAAAAATTACAGGAAAATTATATTATTTATTATATGTATGTCTTAACTTTAAGGTATGTAATGTTTGCGGTCAAGATGTAATATTAATAATTTGGATATCAAATCTATATTTTATTTATTGCATACGAAATAATATATTAAAATACATACATAAACATATTAAAATTTATACTTTTAATAAAATTAATATAAAGTGCACTTGTGTTTGTCATAAAATTAATATAATAAAATATTAATAAATAAGTATTACAAATAATCAAAGAATATCCGGAGATTCTCATCGAGTGGTTAATTAAGTCCAATAATATGGTATTTTCCTAGCCCATTGAGAAATTAAGCAATGTATGTAGGTCATAGCGTTTCTTATAATTCTACGTAGCATCCTTTTAAACATATCATTAATCAATATTTTGGTCCTGTTTGATGATCATCAGCTAAAAACAACATAGAAAATAACTATGATGTCAAAATCATATTAATTAATTTAAAAATTATTAAAAATATTTCATATCACATCTTATATTTTTACTCAAATTTCTACTATCATATGTTCACTTTATTTTACACTCCACATATTTTACCTTCAATATAATTTTTAAAAGAACTCACTGGCACATATACTCAAAAAAAAAAATATTTAAATCATTTTTTTTACTTCAATCATACTAATAATGCAATAATCATCAACAATTTCGTAAGACGCACGAATCATCCATTAGCTCTAGATCAAAAAAGCACATACACAAAGAGAGAGAGAGACAAGATTAAACCTAATAATAATAATAATAATAAATAAATAAATAAATAAATTGTATAAATTTTAATATAAAAAATATTATTTTATTTTATATGCTCAATTATTTTTAATATTTTTATCAATTTTATTTCAAATTTTCGTCCAAAATATTTCATTAGAGCATTTTGGTTAATTTAAGACGTGAAATAAAATTGATAGTTTTATTGAAAATAGTTGAATATGTGAAATATAATAATATTTTTTTATATTAAAATTTATATATATATATATATATGGTATAGTAAAAATTTATTTATTATTATTATTTTGGCTCTCATGAATTTCATTATCGCGCTTAAACAGGAGTCATCCACGATCTGAGGAGCCGGGGGGCCTCATCAGCCGCCATCCGGACGACAAGGTGTAACGCGACTACCCTTGGAGAATCCCCGTGGAAATCCATGATAAAAATTTTAAGATAATATTCCACGAGCATCCGACTGAGGACATAACCCAGCCGCATTTCAGCAGTGTCGATCAGGAAGTCGCCGAGCATTCTGCTGTTTTCGCTCTCCCGGTACAGCCATAACGCCCGTAAGCAGACACCTTGCGCTACAAGACGTTGTCCCCGGTCCGTTAATAGATCAGGAAGTATTACAGGCCACCACGCAGTGTACACCACCGGGTTTGACGTCGCCGTGGCAGGGAGGATCTGGAGGGAAAGGACGACGGAGATGACGGCGACGACGACCACTGGGGGGCGGAGGAGATGGCCAGTGGGAGCCATAGACCTCTGCGTTTAATGTAATAGCTAGGAACTCGGGTGAGGAGAGGAGGAGGAGGCCAATGAGGGCTTTAAATAATAGTTAGTTTTTACTTTTTTTTTTTTTTTTTGGTAAATTATGCGTGGATTTTTGAGTTTAGTGCATATTATTATATAGTTTTATATTTTGATCACTTAGTTTTAATATAATTATTAAATAATTTTTTTTCTATTTTTTTATTGTTGTATTTTTAAAAATTCATATTCTACCCAAACCGCTTATGAGGGGGCACAACCGAGGGGATGAAGGGGCCGCCCACCGGCAAAAGTTCCCCATCTATTTCTTTATGTAGATCTCTAGAGCGCTGAGAGTTCTATAGAAAAAAAAGAGATATAATGTCTTTATTGTTCATGATTCATGTATCAATTATGAGGTAATATCAGAGTACGTAAATTGATAATTTTATTAAAAATAATTGAATATATGAAATAAAATAATATTTTAATTTATATTAAAATTTATCTAAAATATAATAAAAATTCATTTATTGTTATTATTATTTAATTTTAATTTTAGTCATCACATCAAAACAAGGAGAAATTATTTCCTCAGGCTGGCATTCCATGTCATTTCCTAGGCGCCCAGTAGGCGTGCGTAGCGTGTGTGCGCTGCCTTGCGCACAACGCCACGCCCGAAACGGCAAGAAAATACCGTTTTCTCACAATTTCGCGCCACTTTTTTTATTTTTGTAAAGTTATTTTTGCATAATACATTTTAATTGATGTGTATTCATATACAAATTTCAGCAAAATGAATACAAAGTAAAATAAGGTCAATACAAAGTTATAGATATATTGAATTTATGTGTAAATACAAAATATTTGTGACTTTGTATATATTGACATTATTTCACTTTGTATTCACTTTGCTGAAATTTATATATGAATATACATCAATTAAAAACAATTACAAAAATGTGAACAAACGATACGAAACTGCGAGAAAATGGCGCAAAACGGTGTTTTCTCAACTTTTCGGGTGTGGCGTTATGCGCGAGGCACGCGGTGCATGCCTATTGGGCACTTAAAAAATGACGTGAAACGGGAGACTGAGCAAATAATTTCTCCAAAACTAGGCCAGTTGATGAAATTTTTATTTTAAAATTCCGGCAAAAGGATTCCCTCCACGTGTCGTAGCGGAGAGAGAACCCAATGGTCGACCCAATCTCTTTCTATGGCTGTATCTATCTGTATTTTTCTAGTGTCGATTAGCTTCATAAGATCAAGAGTATCGTAATAGTAGCATTTGTTCTTGCCATTCACCTTCTATGAATAGATTTTTTTAAGGGAGAGAAAAAAATTAAATTATTTGCTCCTAACAACAACAATTTCAAAATTTGCGAAATTGTAAAGACGTTGACTTTGCTTTGAAGATCGCATAGCTGGTTTCAATCCGTGGATTAGAAATCTAAATTGTTTTAATGAACCAAGTTTTCAATTAAATGTTTATTTTAATGGGTGAAGGTTAATGTCGATGATTTATTGAACGAAAAGTCAATCTTCAATTATAATTTTTCTATTTTTTAATTTTTTTTTTGAATATTTCAGCAGAAAATTTCAGCAGAAAATTGTAACACTAAATCGAAATCTTTTTTCCTGGCGTAATAATTCTGAACTAAAAAAATTTCTATTTCTTTAAATTATTTCGTTATAAATTTTCTTTTTAAAAATATAATACACTTAATTGTAATTTTAATTAATAAATATAATAAACTTCTCATTATAATTTTCACACTTATTTATTCCACCTTCACTTATTTCACCCATAGAAGAATAAAAAAAATTTATTGCAATTATTTCATCTTTTATCAAGAACAATAACAACAACAACAACCAAGCCTTAATCCCACAATTATTTCATCTTTTATAAATTAATTAAATTTTTTTTATAAAATTATAATTTTTCAAGTATATAGATGTAATATCATCTTTTAGTCCTAATAAAATCAATAAATCGCATTTAAGTTTTAGCGACCCTCAAACTACTAAAATAATTTATCTTAGAAAAATTTACTTATGTTATCCCTAAAGCAAGTTTTATTATACATTTCACCCTCAAAATTATTTATTTACATTTGTCCCCCCTAAAGTAAACTTTATTATATATTTTACCTCCAAAATTATTACATCAAGATTAATGGCCAATAATTAAAATGACCAATATTTAATATTTTACTCCCAAAGTTAAGATTACTGAAAGATAACGGGAGTGAAGGAAAGGATTTAGTTTGTAAGTAATCATTTATTAAATTAAGTTAGGGGGAACAAAAGTAAATAAATAATTTTAGGAGTGAAATATGTAATAAAACGTATTTTAGGGATGACATAAGCAAATGCCTCTTTATTTTATCATTTTTTTCCTTTTAACAGCAATATAAATCTCTCTCCTCTTTAATTTAAACTCACCTTAAAAATATTAATTGAATGCACATTAACATTTTAATTTACATCTCCTTACATAGCAAAGAAATGCATGTTGTTACTGCACGGCTACAGAATTCCTTTATGTGCACAAATTTAATGCCTTTGTAATTTTTAAGGAGAGAAAATGATCAAGTGTTACGTGAAGAAATTGTGAGAAATGATACAATTCCACTTCCACGGGTGGTCGGCATGTGTAGGGTTGAAAATGATCCAAGTTCGAGCTAAGACAGACATAACTCTTGCTTGGCTCGTCTCGATTGATTTGATTACAAGTCGGCTCGAGTTTTAATCAAGCAGCCAACTTTTGCCCTCCAAGATTTTTTTTTTAAAAAAACAGTCTTTACTGAGATTCGAAATTAAGTTAACCATAATAATATGATCACTTAGCTAATAGATATCTTAATCACAACTAATACATCCTTATGCACATATAATAAATAATTATAATTAATGATTAAAAATATCATTTATATTTAAAAAAATAGAGATTGGATCAAGTCGATTCAATTTGAGCATGACTCATGGCTCGACCCAATAAACTTAAGTCATGCTCGATTTGATCTTTGAGCCAGACTCTCGCTCCCATGATTGGCTTCTAAACATCTAAAAACTCGATCCGAACTTAATAATTTTTCCCGCTACAAAGCCCCAATATTTGTTCCTTTCTTCCCTACTCTATTTGACTATGAAAATTTTATTGAGTTCAAATGGCCGAAAGTGGATGAGCGCCGTGTTGTAGATGAGCCCCATTGTTGATGTGATGATCCCTATTGGCCAGTCAATAGTTCCGTCAACTAAATCTAATAATTGTTCCTAACTATGACACTACTGAATTTGCCGAGCTCAACAATATTTAAAGAAAAAAATCAATATATGCAAAATGAACATTTCAGAGATATGTGCATAGAAAGCATGAGAACTAAAATGATATTAATTTGAAAAATAATAATAAGAATAATAATAATAAATAATTTTTTTAAAAAATTCTACAAGAATTCTAATATAAAAAATATTATTTTATTTTACATGCTCAGCTCAGTAATTTTCAATAAAAGCATCAACTTTATTTCACATCTTAGATCAAAATACTCAATTCGAATATTTTATACAACGTAACACAATATATATCAAATACAGAACATATTTTAAAATATAATTAACCAAAAATTAAAAATAGTTTACTTTAGATTTAAATCTCTAACATGTGAGATTAATTATCTAATTGATAAACATTTTATTTTAAAATTCAAACGAAGGGATACCCTCCACGGGTCGCAGAGTGGAGAGAGCCCAATGACCCATTCTCTCTCTGTGGCTGCATCTGTATTTTTTTAGTGTATAATTAATTAATTGATCGATTTAATGTAATTTAAATATTAATTAAATTATAATTAACACCGTTGATCATATCTAATTACACTCAAGACGCGGTCCAATATTTATCTAAATGCATCATTTATTTCATTTCAATTCCACTTGTACTGATATTATATATCAAAAAAAAAAAAAACTCCACTTGCATTGAAGGTATTTGAATACGAAATTGTGGTATTAATTACTTTTTTTTTCGAGAATAAAAATTTGTATATACAAATTATGCATTGAAATATGTTGTATTAATTATTTTAAAATATGGTAATGAAAATAATCACATTCTTAAATATTTGTTGAATACATTTATTGTGTATATATATTTTTTATGTAAATATTTTATTTATTGCATATGAAATAATATATTAAAATACGTACATATACATATTAAAATTTATACTTTTAATAAAATTAATATAAAGTACACTTGTGTTTGTCATAAAATTAATATAATAAAATATTAATAAATAAATATTACAAACAATCAAAGAACATCTGGAGATTCTCATCGAGTGATTAATTAAGCTCAATAATGTGGTGTTTTCCTAGCCCAGTGAGAAATTAAGAAGCTTGCTTGAAAATCGAGGGTCTCCGGTTCGAACGATACCATCATTATAATTTTCATATCGGATGAGAAAAATTATGGTATTAAGGGATGAAATCAAAACAAAAAAAGTTCAATGATATTGATTTGAAGCAAGGATGATCCTGTTTTTAAAGTTTCGTCATTGTCTCTGTTGAAGATGATGAAGAATAACATAGCGAAGCTCATTTTTGTCCAATTACTGCGACAAATGAGGATCCTTGTAAATCTTCAATGAGTCATTGAAGATAAATACTCAGACCAAATCTTTTTTTTTTCTAAGTTGCTTGGCTTAAGGAAATCATGAGTCCTTTGTCACTCATGTTAAATTATGTAGATATCTATCTTATAATAAGTAAAAGATTCTAAAAAAAAATATTCCTTTAATTTCTCTTTTAAGTCTATAGTCAAACACTAGCTTGTGATAAAAAAATCTTGTCTTCTTTGCAAACGGCATTTGGCTTTCTTCATTGAATGATATTTTTTTGATGAGGTTTAGACTTTCCTTTTGCCTTGTAACTTTTGAATAGATGAGTTAAAATTTGGAATTTATATTACAGAAAAGAGAATACAATATTTGTTGATATTTTTGATACTTTGAAAGCTTTTAAAGTGTATATATAGAGTTACTTGCGTGTATAGATCTGTCAATAGGGCGACTGATTTTATTGATTCTTTTATTATAATGGTTAATGTATTGTGGGAAGGGAAATGTCCCTCCCACATGCTTTATTAATTTTGTTCATAATTTACTTGAATCAATACAAGTATTGCAATATTGCAGGAACCATTCTGCACTTGTACAAATTAATTTTAATAAAGTTATGATTAAATTTAAATGAGAGTATTTTAATCTATTAAGAATTGTGTATAATGTGAAATAAAAAAATTTATTATATTAAGTTTTATAAAACATATGATCGATATAATTTTATTATTATTTTAATACATATGTATCTAATACGTGAAATAAATATTAATTTTTTATTCTTATATATATATATGTGTGAAATATAATTGAATTTTAATGTTAAAATATATATATATATGACCAATATATCAGTTTAAAACTAATAAAAGTGGTGCTTGAATGAGAAACGACTATTAGGATATGTTTTATAAGTTACTTGTCATGATTATATTTTTAACATATATATTTTTGCAAGTAAAGCTGAGTTAAAAGTCTCTCACACACACACATATATATATATATATATAGTAATTTTAATTTTCTTTATTTTTAGACTGACTTGGAATAATTTTCACATCTACAGCCTCGTTTGATTAGAAAAAAATTTATTTTAATATTAGAAATCATGTAAAATGAGAAATACGTACTTTAGACTCTAATATTCATATTTATATTAGATATAAAATAAAGCTAATTTTTATAATTAAAATTTGTATTTGTTTAAAAATTTAGTACTTAGATCGAGAATACTTTAGTAAAAGCTATTTTTCTAGTTTTAATTATTTTATTGAACCATGGAAAACAATATTATCATATTACATTCAAATTCCAAGTATTTTCAAATTTTAATAGTCCCATTTTCCCAAAGGTCAGCCTTGATTTGATCTTATTAATATTAATTGAATAAAGTAAATTTCATGTGATAACCAAACAGTTTATCACTTTATACTCCAAATTAAACAAAAAAAACTTTATACACAAAATAAGATCACTTGTTTTAATAATGTAAACTATAAAAGCAAACAAAATCAAAAAATAATATTGAATGAACATTCTGAATTTTAGAATCAATCGAAAAAAAATATTTACATTCTTATTCCTGACTATTTTAAATAGAGAACTATGTTTTGTTTATAGAAGTAATCTAAAATATTTATATTTCTATAATTATAATGTCACGTTTCACAAGTTCTTTATACAGAAATCAAATACTACTATTTCTGTTAAATTTTCAATAGTAACGATAGTGTTTGATTTGTGCTGTGCAAAACATTTGTATGGTTATCTTGAATATGTAAATAAAATGCAATTCAATGTTATATAAGTCTATTAAAATTTCATATATGAAATCATGATAGCTAAACTCTACATTATCCAATTATATGCACATTTTGTTCTGTTGCACTTCACTAGGATAAGGTATAGTTTTTACGGGGCTCTAATTAAGGCGGTTGGACAATTCAACCGCCTTAATAAAATAGTCAAAAATCTATTATGGTGGTTTAAAGTTGAGATCTAAGCTGTAGAAGGGTGAATTTTAGAAGGCGGTTTACTTAGTCAACCACTGTCTAATGTCCAAATTTTATATAGCAGTTGACTAGCTCAATTGTATTTAATGTGAATTAGATCTTTTATTTAAAAAAATATAAAATAAAAAGTATACTTAAATTTTAATTTTAAGATATGTATATAACAAAATTTTAATATTAAGATTTATATATAATATAAAATTCAACTCTCATTTAATCTGAACTTAAATTTTTTATAAAATAAAAATATAAATAAAAGGTATGATTAAATTTTAATATTAAGATTTGTATATAATTAATATAAAATTCAATCTGCATTTAATTTGAATTTAAATTTTTATTTAAAAAATATAACATAAAAAATTTAATTAAATTTTAGTATTAAGATTTGTATATAATATAATAAATAATATTAAAATTATAAATTATAAAATCAAGTTATGATGCAAGTATTAAGAGTTTGGTGCTTATTATGTAAATAATAATATTATATCTTTTAGTGTTATTATGTAAATAATAAAGTTTTAAATGTTGATGCAAAATTATGAAAATAGAACAACTCTATTAACAAAATCTACATTCTTGGTTGCTTTTTTCCAAATACAAACATTGATAGATTTACAAGTTAAAATCATAAAATACAAAATAAAAACTTTATTAACAAATCTACATTCTTGGTTGCTTATTTCCAAATACAAACATTGATAAATTTACAAGTTAAAATCATAAAATACAAAATAAAAAGGAGACTTCATTTGAAAATATATGAACTTAGAACCTAGTGATACCCTGAAAAATGCCACCCCTAGAAAAGCTTCCCATCTTTTCTATTTTTATATTATTGTAATCAAAGATTAAAATATTTTAATAAGAAGCAAGAATCAACCATTTTTTTGAATCTGATTCAATCTATTGAACTGAATGCAAAATCATATGGAAAATATTATACTTCACATGGTTGGGATGCCATAAAAAATGCTTCTGTAGTCTCTTTATATTTTTCTGCAGATAAATATATATCTTCTAAGTGATATTCCTGTCAGTATGTCTCTCAACTTTGAAATATCCTTCTCCGCAATAACAATAGAAAAGGCACTTTAATCCAGCACTTCTTCAAAAGGAAGAACAAAATTGTCAGCAATGATAACAGGAACAAACTCATTGTAGATTGCTTCGATGATCCTCAGGCTGTTTACTTCATAGCTCATTAGACAAATGCAGTATTTGCTCAATTTCATGTGCTGGATGTACGACATCGTATTCAAAATATCGTTCAGGAGCTGACCATATATTCTCATACTTTCGTCTTTCCTGCTCCAATAATCGAGTAGGATGGGCCTAACTCGGCCCGTGATGCGCGTGCGTTGGCTGCAAAGAAGGCTAGAAATGGTCTGAGGGAAACTAGCTTTCCGCCGATGTCTCTAAGTGGCTTTTGTGGCATTCTGATGTTTGTTTTAGGCAGAGAGACACCGTTTCGACGGATAAATACTTCTGCTGAAATATCTGCATTGCATAGAGCTTTTATGGTGTTCTTGCAAAATTCATGATAGAGTTTAGTTGTGTAAGGGCCCTGAGACATTGTTCATGATTCAGTATAATGTATAAAACTATAGAAAACATTCATTCCATATTAAACAATAGAGTAGATTATAATTCAATCCATAAGTATAGCATGTATCACATATATAGCATTCTCTCGTTATCAGGGAGTTTGTTATTGAAGTGTTTTATTTCATAAAAAGTGCTACTCCATTTTTGGTGCTATAAAAAATATAGTAGCCACTAATTTTCATCGCGCAAAGAAAGAAGGGATGTCGCCTTGGTTTGCTTAGTAGGTACCCTTGTTTATGCTAGTTGGGTTGCTTAGCAATTAACCTTGTCTAAGTTATTTTCATTGAGTTTCTTCTCCATTGGCTATAAGGCTGATTTCGTAAGAATTAATCTAGATCTTCGTTGGGTTTTTTTTTGTTAGTTACAAAGATAACTTCACAAGAATTTAGGAGCAATTATAGTGACTCTAGAAGCTACTTAGACTATACAATATAGAAGAAGAATACAATATACAAGAGAGAAATAGTCGGGGATATAGGAGCTAATTTTACAGTGATCAATGTAGAAGAAAAAATGATCCCATCTAAGATTGAGAACCCATTAATAAGTATAAGATCTATTATCTCTCCTTTTGTCACATAATAAGGCTCTCTCCATGAATATAGAGAAATTCTTCCAAATCACAAAAATATGATATTCTTATAATCCCATTGTCTTTGTTATTGTTATCCCTCGCATTTATGTGGGCACAATTCTTTTAACTAAGCACACATCCAACTTTAGACTGCCGAATTTTCTAAATAAACTTGAGAACCAATGTGAAATTGAACTAATATCATGAAGCTGGGAGTACTTTACGATGATGATGATGAAGATGGATATGATTAAAGGCAGGTATAATGTAAGAAAATGATCAATCAAAAATCTTAAGTGTATGAGCTCTTAAGAAGAATAAATACCCAGTCATGGCATGCCACTATGAAGTGATTTGCTTCTTTTGTTCTATTCCAGAAGGGATATATAACAGAGAGCATATCCACGTAGTTCTTTAGAAAAATAAGCAGAGGCTCATATCATGGGAATTATGCTTGTATATATAGGGTTTGCTCTAGCTGCCTTGCACTGTATGGAAGATAGAATAGATGTGCTTCATTTGGTTCTCTCACTACAAATAGATCTCATGTTTTCCTCCATCAACTTCATGAACCAACCTTCTGAAGCATAAATGCCTTTGAGCTGTGGCGTGTGGAAGATAGGCCTTGGGCCTTCACTGTGACGACCCTAGCCGTAGCTCACAATACCAAATCTTAGAACAGAATAAACCATCTAACTAAAGCAAAAGAAACAAAACTACTAAAGTCTCAACTAAACACATAAGCAGATAAGTCACTCTCTAAGAAAATAAAATAGTAAACTAAATTTTTCTTAACTGGCATTCTCCCCATTCCCGTGATTAAGTGCTCCAGTACCTACCACATTAGTGACAGAGTCCGTTGGAACAGACTCGTAGGTTGTACACTAACAAAGCTTTTAAGTAAAAATATTAAACAATAACAACAATAATAATAATAATAACATGTTGACGTGATATAATAAGAAATAACAAACAATTAAACATATATAACATATATTCCAATGTAGGATAAAGAAATGACATAGCACAGTGTGAACAGTAATATCAAACAAACATATCATGATTTGCATAGAAAATATCTTATCAGCATGTAAATAGAAATAATAAAAATATAAGTAACGGGTAAATTTCTTTTCATTAATTTCACTTTTATCCTTTGTGCCCGTGATTTCTCGTACTACGCCTCAGCTGCCTTTTATACATTTGGGGATCGTCATCCCCTGGCCCCGTAGGCTATGGCCCATAATGGCTAAAATATAAGGTCCTCAATCAGTTTTGGAAGTTTTCACCCCCTAGCCCAAAATGGCAATGGACGTCGTCGCGTCTATATATCATATGCTCGAGCTGAGGCCGGTGCGTAATCCCACAGAAATCACATTTAAATTTAATCAATTATCGCATTAAAGTCTTATATTACAAATTAGCTATATAGAAAGTCCATTCATTTATTTTATTTTCATTATCTTTATGTAATTAGTGACGACAAGCTTATACACTTGTCCTCTCGTAGGTGTCACAATTGTAGGTAGACCAGCTTTATTTTATATCAAATTTCTCAGCATTAATCAGTCAATATACACTAACCAGACAGTCCGATCGACCCTCAATTGTTCGATCATCATGACCTGAAAGAAGATGTAGGATTTAT
This sequence comes from Apostasia shenzhenica, assembly GCA_002786265.1. Classification (NCBI taxonomy): domain Eukaryota; kingdom Viridiplantae; phylum Streptophyta; class Magnoliopsida; order Asparagales; family Orchidaceae; genus Apostasia; species Apostasia shenzhenica. The sequence continues at coordinate 1,090,220 of KZ451906.1, forward strand.
TTCTCATTGATTCTAACTTGAAAAAAAAATAAAGATGACAGAACAGAAAATTATTACAATAAGAATATAAAAGTATTCTACTAATTAAAAGAAAGTCTTGCAACATATTTAGAACCTATTTGTAAAATATCAAGATATATTCTATTTATAAATATCAAAAATATCAATTAATTTTTCTACATCACATGTACATAAATATCAATAAAGAAATCAAGCATTAGATTTACCAGAAAATTTGATCATTAAACATCAAGCTATTATGTAATTTTGCAACTAATTTCATGGCTTTCGCTTACAGGAAAACAAAAAATAATTATAATCCCATATTTCAAACTATTAAATTATTATCAATTTTACTTTATTTCAGGTAGAAAAAAAAAATGATTTATTGAAATATAAATTGATTCGAGATGCAAAATTAATTGCCTCCTCTATGTGCTGGGAGCCATATTTGCTTGGATTCAGCTCCCTCTTTGCAGAGCTCACAAACGAAGCGGTTCTGGTATAAAAATTATGAATATATTGTGCTCTATATATATATATATATATATATATATATATATACACGCGCGCGCGTACATATAAATTTCATGATAAATCATATGAAATAAATAAATATATATAAAGGTATTCTAATCAATAGCACACCATATTTATAGATATTTGACCCGAAAAACTCATTAACATGCTTGAAATAAAAAGAACAAATCACATGAATATCTGGGGTATTTTTGTAATTTTTTTAGCCTTAATTTAAGGAAATAATTATGGATATTTAATGGGTAATTAAATTTATTAGATTTGAATTTTAAATAATCCGATTTAATTAAATTAAATATTAATTTTAGTCATTTTAAATTTTGAATCGCATAATAAATATTAAATATTTCATATATTTAATTTTAAATAATTAATTTCTCGTGTATAAAATTAATTTCTCATAATAAATTTAATTAATTAAAATTTTAAATTTAAATGGGTTCAATGATTTGAGAGAAATAATGAATTTCATATGTTAATTCTCAAGTGAAACTTGTATTGAAAACTTATTTTTTAGGATTAATTTATTATAGATCTCTATAGTTTGAGACGCGCGTAAATAATAGATTTTTAATTGTATACTACAACAAAGTTGTCTAATCACACATTAATATTCAAAACATGTAAATTACTTATATCACACTTTTAAAAAAAGGAAAGAGAATTATATGCTCCGAACTTTTGAATATTACTTAGATGTCACCACTATCTTAAAAAAAATTTAAATTATAAAGTGACATGTATTTAAAAAAATATATAATATTTAAATTTTTGATTAGCGTGCATGTAACATTACTTGATCTAAAGAATTAAGTGACTTGAGTACTTCCCAAGTGGTTACTCATCACAATACTATTTCAACTCAAGCACGCTTAATTTCGGAGCTTATATCACTAATATCACAGTTTTGTCTCAAAAAATACTCCTAATATTAGAATGAGAATTTTTCAAGATTTATGCAGCTATTAATTCAAAAATAACATGCAATACCATTATAGTTAAATTTTAACATTAAAATTTAACTATATTTCATATAATAAATATATCTTAAAATAAAAATTAACTTTATTTTATATATATCGCATATATATATATTAAAATAACAATTAACTTGTCTCACATTCTTTATGTATTTCAACAAACTAATTAATTTTTTTCACATCATACATAATTTTTAATAAAAAAATATATTATCATCTAAATTTAATTTTAAATTATTAAAATTAACATTTCAAACAATTGCATTTCATTTAAGTCATACTTGTGAAGTAAAAGGTGCATGGGGTTTGGAAAGTAAAACTTGTCTTTTTTTTTTTAAAGATGCATTTTAGTTCTTGGCCGGATTTCTTCTAATATTCATTTAATTAAATTCTTATTTTTTAATAAAATTTATAATTTAATCTCTCAATTTCTTTTCATCTTAATTTAAAGTTCTAAAAAATTATAATTTATTAATCTTCAATTTCTCTTAGTCTTTTATTTCTTCTCAAGTCATAATTTTGTATAATAATATTCATAATTTGATCTTCAAATTTTTACTAGCCTTAGTCATCCCATTTTTCTAATTAGTTTTCATTTTAGATCCTAATATATTACAATTATATATAATTATATGTAATTCAGTCTCTCGATTTCAGCTATGCCTATAGATGTAAGCGGACGTTTTATTAGTTACATAGAAACTTTTTTTGTGCAACATAGAAGTATGTTTAATACATTTTAATTTCTACCACATAGAGCATTTCATTGCAACGTATGTAGGTTATAGGGTTTCTTATAATTCTACGTAGCATCCTTTTAAACATGTCATGCATTAATCAATATTTTGGTCTCGTTTGATGATCAGCAGCTAAAAAAAACATAGAAAATAATTACGATGTCAAAATCATATTAATTAATTTTAAAATTATTAAAAATATTTCATATCACATCTTACATTTTTACTCAAATTTCTACTATCATATGATCACTTTATTTTATATTCCACATATTTCCTATTCAATATAATTTTTAATAGAACTCACTGGCACGTATACTCAAAAATAATTATTTAAATTATTATTTTTTACTTCAATCAAATAACTAATAATGCAATAATCATCAACAATTTCATAAGGTGCATGAATCATCCATCAGCTCTAGATCAAAAAAGTACACAGAGAGAGAGAGAGAGAGTAACAAGATAGCCCTGACTATAAATCGATGGATCGATCGAGGCTAAGGCCCTGTATGGCATGAGGATTAAAATCAGAATCAAATTGTAACTAGATTAAACATAATAATAACAATAATAAATAAATTGTATAAATTTTAATTTAAAAAATATTATTTTATTTAATATGCTCAATTATTTTCAATATTTTCATCAATTTTATTTCACATTTTCGACCAAAATATTTCATTCGATTATTTTGGATAATTTAAAATGTGAAATAAAATTGATAGTTTTATATATTGAAAATAGTTGAATATGTGAAATATAATAATATTTTTTTATATTAAAATTTATATATGGTATAATAAAAATGTATCCATTATCTCGCTTAAATAGGAGTCATCCACCATCTAAGGATCCGGGGGGCCTCACCCGCCGCCATCTGGACGACAAGGTGTAACGCGGCTAGCTACCCTTGGAGCTAATTTCATAAGGTGTTTGATTTGAGCTGTGCAAAACATTTATGTGGTTATCTTGATGTGGTTATATTGAATATGTAAATAAAATTCATTTCATTGTTATATAAGTCTCTATTAAAATTTCATATATGAAATCATGATAGCTAAACTCTACATTATCCAATTATATGCACGTTTTGTTCTGTTGCACTTCACTAGGACAAAATATAATTTTTACGACGCTCTAATTAAAGTGATTGAGCTAGACAGTTCAACTATCTTAATAAAATATATAGTCAGAAATCTATTATCGCTGTTTAAAGGTGAGCCGTTGTAGAAAGGTGAATTTTAGAAGGTGGTTGACCAACCGTCATTTAATGTGAACTTAAATTTTTTATTTAAAAAATATTTTTATTTAAAAAATATAATTAAATTTTATTATTAAGATTTGTATATAATATGATAAAATAATATTAAAATTATGAATTATAAAATTATTTTAAAAGTATATCAAAAGATAGCTTATTGCCATATTCAAGTGCCTATAAAATTAGAAGGATCATTTACATAATTTTATATATAAAATACTCAATTCCATTTTTACAAATATAGAGCGTGTTTCCTATTACATCTAGTGCAAGTGACAACATTGCTTTTCTAGGCCAATAGAGAAGGAGCTTATATGTACATGTACCGAAAAGTCTCAAGTTCTAATCGCACTGCTACAATTTCTAATATTTAGTAGAAAAAATAGGGGTATTAAAAGATAAATAAAAAAGGAGTAATTACATATGTGCGACTAAAATCTAGTCATTTTACATAGTTGACACTTAAATTTTTAATATTACATATTTGCTATAAAGATTACAGAAAAATTATATTATTTATTATATATATGTATGTCTTAACTTTATGGTATATAATGTTTGTGGTCAAGATATAATATTAATAATTTGGATATCAAATCTATAAAATAGCTAAATTTAAAAGCCATAAATGTAATAATCATCAACAATTTTGTAATTAAGGAACACGAATCATCCATTAACTCTAGATCAAAAAAATACACACACAGAACGAAAGACAGAGATTGGTAAACAAGATAGCCCTGACTATAAATAATAATAATAATAATAATAATAATAATAATAAAAGGTATAAATTTTAATATAAAAAATATTATTTTATATTTTATATACTTAATTATTTTCAATATTTTTATGAATTTTATTTCACATTCTCGAATAAAATATTTTATTCGGGCTTAATTTAAGACGTGAAATAAAATTGATAATTTTATTGAAAATAATTGAATATATAAAATATAATAATATTTTTTTTTTAATTTATTTATTATTATTATTGCACTCATGAATTTCATTATCGCGCTAAGCATGAACCAGCAGCGATCCGAGGAGCCGGGTGGCCTCATGCGCCGCCGTCCGGACGACAAGGCGTAACACGCCTTTAACTGGTAATCGATTTGCCTCCGACCAACACTCGATGAAAACAAAAAAACAATAGTCCACGACTATCCTGTCAACCGAGGCCAAATAACCCAACCGCATATAAGCAGTGGTGATCACGTAGTCGCCGATAATTCTGCCGTTTTCGCTCTCCGAGTACAGCTGTAACGCCCGTAAGAAGATGATGTGAACTGCCAGACTATCTTCCGGGTTCGTTAATAGACCAGAACTTATTACAGGCGACCACTCACTTCTGTACTCCACCGGGTCTGTCGCCGTGGCAGGGAGGATCCGGAGGGAGAAAACGACGGCGATGACGGCGACGGGGGAGCGGTGGAGGAGATGGCCAGTGGGAGCCATATATGGACCTCTGCGTCTAATGCGTAATAGCTATGAACTCGATCGGGTGAGGACTGAGGAGAGGCGGCGGCCAATGAGGGCTTTAAATAATAGTTAGTTTTTTTTTTCACTTTGCATTGAAGATCACATAGATGGTTTCAATCGGTGGATTAGAAATCTAAATTGTTTTTTGAGGCTTTACTTATTATTATTTCAAACTAAAAAGTAATAAAATATATGAAAGAGCCCAAATGTAATAGGGCGTTTATATATAAATAATACTTAGACAGTTGAAAGAAATTTGTTGCGTTCAAATGAAAAACATATTTTAATTATAATAAAAGTTTGCACATTATCATCTCTTTTGCATCATTCAAAAATTTAAATTTTATAAAAAAGACAAGTAATAAAATTTACATATCAATTTTGTGTGATATATACGTAAATATGTTTAAAAAATTCATATCATGTATATTCGATAAATTTTACGCTGACTGTCGATTGCGTAACACAATCCTCCACATTTTTAATTTGAGACTTAAGATCCGATAATAACTCGTTAAGAGGAGGGTTAAAAAAAATATGATAAAAAATTACAAGGAATAGTCTTATATATTTAAAACTAAATAATAATTTATTATTTGATAGAGTATAATAAAAATAAAAAAATTATATAACCGACCTCACGTAATGAGATAAGACATGATTTGTTGTTATTGTTATATATATATATATATATATATATATGCAAATTTGTTTAAAAAAAAAATACTTTGTTTAAACAGTGCTCCTGATCAAAACGTTATAATGGTATAAAAATTTAATTAAGAATAAAATATGATCAAAATAATATCAAATTGCACAAAATTAAAATTATAATTTATATAATTTATACTATTCAAATTTATTTTTATTTTTCGTGCCGGTGCTTGGCCTCTTATCACCACCACTAGTGACGATGGCTGTAAATATTATGAAGAATATAATGGATTGAGAATTCTTTTAAAAATATTATCACTCTTTCATATATATAGCTGCATGCCATTAATTTTGAGTTGACTAAGAATTAATCTACTTTGTTAAATGAATTAAAATTTAAAATTATAATTAATTTTATTTATTAATAAATTATTGAGACTGCAGAAGAAATTTTCCTAAAATGTATATTTATTTTAATTTTATTTATTCTTTTATAAAATAACAGTATTTTAAACGAAAAATATTATATTGAACCTGATTGAAAGCTTTTTAAAAATAATTAGGACTTTGGTGAACTATATAGTAATTATTGTAGATCTACACAGCATATTTTGACGTTTATAGATCTTTACGGTAAATTAGACAAACCAAAAGTCTAAGTAAAATTATCCCTAAAAAATATATTAATGAGCTCCACGTAATTGTAAGGATAATATTGTCGGTCTTCAATTAATTTTAAAAATTTCTGCTTATTAAAAAGAGAAAATAAAAGAAACTATTGATCTGTTTCGCTAGCCGATCAATAAGATTGTTGTATCAAATAGCTTTATCTTAATTTACAAATCATGTAGGTAGTTTTGGTTCATCAAAATGAGCTCTTAATTGCTCGATCGAACTCAACTTTTCTTTTAATATTTTAATATAATAATTTTTGAAGGTAGCCATTCGGTCGTGCATGCGAAGATGCTCTGTTAGGAACACGTTAAAAAGAGAAAATTGTATATTGACTCATGATTCTACACGTCAATAATTTGATGGTCAATACACGTGAAATATATCGATGAGATCTATATGACTACGTGAATCACATAGGTGCAGGAATATCCATTAAGTAATTTTGAAAAAAAAAACATTTTAGCGGCTATCCCCTATTAATTTATAATAATAGGCTTAGAAGTTTTTTATTAAGCAGATTTGGAAATAATATTATTTTATTTTGGTGGTATGTAGAATTAGTTCGTCTTATTAGTGTAAGGGTCATGTAGGCAATTTCAGTTTGTTGAGACAACTCCAAATTGCTCAATCGAGCATAATTTTCATTTTAGCCATTCTAATATATTCTTTGGAGACTGAATTTCAAAACTAATTTTAGACGGCCTGTCATGACTACACGGTTTCTTTCTTCTAGAGAGATCTATAAAGTTAATAACTAATTTTTAATTTTGTCAATTGATATTCTGGGGATCAATTCGTAGAATTAAAGAATCGATTAACTTCAAAAGATCAGAAGTATCATAATAGTAGCATTTGTTCTTGCCATTCACCTTCTATGAATAGATATTTTTTTGGGAGAGAAAAAAAAATTAATTATTTGCCCCTGACAACAACAATTCCAAAATTTGCGAAATTGTAAAGACATTGATCACTTTGCTTTGGCTATCACAGATGGTTTCAATCCGTGGATTAGAAATCTAAATTGTTTTATTGAACCAAGTTTTCAATTAAATGTTTATTTTAATGAGTGAAGGTTAGTGTAGATGATTTCTTGAATGAACAGTCAATCTCCCATTATAATTTTTCTATTTTTTAACTTTTTTTTTAATAAGTTTTATTCAATAAAAAATTAAATAGCATTTCTAATTTCTATTTCTTTTGCCATTAATTAGGTGAATGGCTTATTTAATTTTTTAATTCTCTGAGAGCATGGGGAGAAAAATTTATGAAGATAATACGTATTTTTTAAGTGTGATATATAATGGTAATGATCTAATCTAGTACATCAGAACTTATAAGCCTTTTATTCTAAAACTTTTACGTAATTGCAATAAAACAAGAGAGAATTTATGCATTAATGTATCACAATGTCTATCAAATACTGACCAAGTTTTAAAATATGAATAACCAAAAATGATATGTGGCCAGAGAGTTCGCAATTAAAAGTATTTACTTTAGATTTAGCGGGCATTTGGTTCAGTGTTATCTCAATATTATGTTATGTTATCTTTAAAAAATAATTGTTTAGTTTAATGACATCTTTAAATAATATTATAATTAATTACAAAAATATCATTACATGCTGACATCTAGATGTCACCTCAAATCGGGCGACATCTCAAGATAACACCATAAATTTGTTATTATAATGTCAATAACTTCCAACTAAATAAAAATAATTTAGATAGCATTGATATTTTCTAATATCATAACATTGAACCAAACAAATATTCATTGATGAATAACAATAACATTTAGATAACATGACATTTAAATAACATTGACATTAAGATAACATTGAACCAAACGCCCCCTTAAATTAATCTCCAGGATGAGAGTCCAAATACCTTATTTAAGTTAGTATTTGGAGTTAAAATTAAAATTAACATCAAAATAGTACTAATTTTAAAACAATAATAATAAATTTTTATTATATTCTACACAAATTTTAATATAAAAATATTATTTTATTTCATATACTCAATTAATTACTTTCAACGAAGCTATAAACTTTATTTTACATCTTGAATCAAAATACTTGAATCAAGTATTTTGATTTGAGATGTGAAATAAAGTTTATAGCTTCAATAATTGGATATATGAAATAAAATAATATTTTTATATTAAATTTTATCTAAAATATAATAAAAATTTAATATAATAAAAATGTATTTATTATTATTATTATTTAATTTTAATTTTCGTCATGGTATCAAAACAAGGCCTGTTGATGAAATTTTTATTTTAAAATTCTGGCAAAAGGATTATCCCTCCATGTGTCGCAGCGGAGAGAGAACCCAATGACCCAATTTCTTTCAATGGCTGTATCGATCTGTATTTTTCTAGTGTATAATTTTTTTTATCATAAATTTTTCTAGCGTATGATTAATTGATCGATTTAATCTTATTTCATTAAATTATAATTAACACCATCGATCATATCTTACACTCAAGACAATCTCAAATATATATATATATATATATATATATATTTAAATGCATCAATATTTATTTCATTTCAATTCAACTTGTATTGGCTATCAAAAAAAAATCCCCTTGTGTTGATAATAACAAAAAAAAATCACTTGTTAAGGTTTCATATAAATTATCATTTAAAACAAAAACTCGCTTGTGACGATTGAATAAAAGAAATAAAAATTTGGGCAAACTGCATAATGGTTTTTAATATAATATTTTGCATGATGATTCATGAAATTTGAATGATTGCATATAGTTTGTTTAACTTTCAAATTTTATTACCGTTAGTTTGATTTATTATCCATCTTTCATCATTGATTTTGTAATATTATTTTACAATTATACTCACGTTTAATGTATTCAGCTAGCTACTTCTTGTTATATATATATATATTAGAATTTTAAGTAATTTTGTGATGTTATAAAACTTTATATATCATCTACCAATTATTTTTCCGTCTAATTGGGCTAGCCATGACGGTACTCGATGATCTAAATATAATAATTCAAATTCGTAAATCAACATGCATGTACGAATCAATTAAATGTCCTCTTAGACATCTAAATAATATTGATTTCTAATTAATATTAAATCTAAATGTAATAGGGCATTTATATATAAATAATACTCAGAGAGTTGAAAGAAATTTTGTGATCAAAGTTTGCATATTACCATCTTTTAGCGTCATTTAATAATTTAAATTTTATAAAAAGGACAGCAAGTAATGAATTTTATGACATATATGTAAATATGTTTAAAAAATTTATATCATGTATATTCGATAAATTTTACGTTGATTGTCAATTGCACAACACAATTCTCCACGTTTCTCATTTGAGACTTAGGACCCGACAATAACTCGTTAAGAGAAACGTCAGAAAAAATATGACACGAAATTATAAGGAATAGTTTTACATATTTAAAACTAAATGAAGATTTATTATTTGACAGAATATAATGAAAATACAAAAATTTATGTAACCGACCTCACGTAATGAGATAAGACTTGATTTGTTGTTATTGTTATATATATGCAAATTTGTTTTAAAAAAAATACTTTATTTAAACAGTGCTCCTGATTAAAAAGTTTAAACGGTATAAATATTTATTTAAAAATGAAATATGATCAAAATAATATCAAATTGCACAAAATTAAAACTATAAATTATATAATTTATACTATTCAAATTTATTTTTATTTTTTGTACAAGTGCTTGGCCTCTTATCACCACGACTACAATTGGCGACGGCCGTAAATATTATGAAAAAAATGAAATATTTTAATGTAATGTACCAAGAATTTTTTTTAAATATATTATCACTCTTTCATTATAGCTGCATGACATTAATTTTTGAGTTGATTAAGAATTAATCTACTTTGATAAATGAATTAAAATTTTAAATTATAATTAATTTATTTATTAATAAATTATTGAGACTGCAGAAGAAATTTTCATAAAATGTATATTTATTGTAATTAAATTTTATTTTATTTTATGAAATAACGGTATTTTAAACGAAAAATATTATATTAGACTTGATTGAAAGCTTTTTAAAAATAACTATGACTTTGGTAAACTATATCATAATTATTGTCGACCTGCACGACATGTTTTAACGCTTGTGGACCTTTATGGTAAATTAGACAAATCTCAGAGACCTAAGTAAAATTATACCTAAAAAATATATTAATGAGCTTTGCATAATTGTAAGGATAATATAGTCGGTCTTCAATTAATTTTAAAAATCTATGCTTAGAGAGAGAAAAAAAAAAGAAACTATTTTGTTTCACTAGCCGATCAATAAGATTGTTGTATCAAATAGCTTTATCTTAATTAACGGGTTATGTAGGTAGTTTTAGTTCATCAAGATGAGCTCTTAATTGCTCGATCTAACTCAACTTTTCTTTTAATATTTTAATATAATTTTTGCCGAAGGAAGCCATTCGACCGGGCATGCGAAGATGCTCTGTTAGGAACTCGTTAAAAAGAGAAAATTGTATATTGACTCATGATTCTACCCATCAATAATTTGATGGCCAATACGCGTGAAATATATCGATGAAATCATTTATGTGAGAATCACATTGGAGCAGGAATCTTCATCAATTAATTTTGAAAAAAATATTTTCTTTTTTATTTTAGCGGCGATCCCCCGATAATTTATAATAATAATATGCTTAGAAGTTTTTTATTAAGCAGATTTGAAAATAATATTACTTTATTTTGGTGGCATATAGAATAGCTTCTTCGTAGTGCAAGGGTTATGTAGGTAATTTTGATTTGTTGAGACGACTCCAAATTGTTCAGTCGAGCATAATTTTCATTTCAATCATTTTAATATATTCTTTGGAGACTGAATTTCAAAATAAATTTTGGACGGCTATCATGGCTACATGGTTTCTTTCTTTTAGAGAGATCTATAAAGTTTATCGTTAATTTTTCATTTTGTCAATTGGTAATCTAGAGGTCAATTCGCAGAATTAAAGAAACGATTAGCTTCATAAGATCAAGAGTATCGTAATAGTAGCATTTGTTCTTGCCATTCACCTTCTATGAATAGATTTTTTTTTAGGGAGAGAAAAAAATTAAATTATTTGCCTAACAACAACAATTTCAAAATTTGCGAAATTGTAAAGAAGTTGACTTTGCTTTGATGATCACATATATGGTTTCAATCCGTGGATTAGAAATATAAATTGTTTTATAGAACCAAGTTTTCAATTAAATGTTTATTTTAATGGGTGAAGGTCAATCTTCAATTATAATTTTTCTATTTTTTAACTTTTTTTTTATTATTTCAGCAGAAAATTGTAACACTAAATCCAAATCTTTTTTCCTGGCGTAATAATTCTGAACTAAAATTTTTTTTATTTTTAAAACTTTAGTTACAATATTTCTTATTAAAAATAAAATTATACGCTTAATTGTAATTTTAATTAATAAATATAATAAACTCCTCATTATAATTTTCACATTTATTTATTCTATCATCACTTATTTCACCCACAGAAGAATAAGAAATTTTATTGCAATTATTTCATCTTTTATAAGTTAATTGAAAGAAAAAAAATAAATTATAAATCACTAATTGTAATTTTTCAAGTATATAGTACTTACTATCAGCTTTTCGGCCTAATAAAATTAATAAATCGCATTTAATTTTTAGCGACCCTCAAACCACTCAAATAAATTTATTTTATTATTTTTTCTTCTTTTAACAACTATATAAATATCTCTCCTCTTTAATTTAAACTCACCTTAAAAAATATTAATTAAATGCACATTAACATTTTAATTTACATCTCCTAGCTTACAAAGCAAAGAAATGCATGTTGTTACTGCACGGCTACAGAATTCCTTTACGTACATGAACAAATTTAATGTCTTCGTAATTTTTTACAAAGAAAAAATGATCAAGTGTTACATAAAGAAATTATGAGAAATAATACAATTCCACTTCCACGGGTGGCCCGCATGTGTAGGGTTGGAAATGATCAAAGCTAGTTCGAGCTAAGACCGGTATAGCACTTGCTCGGCTCATCTCAATTGATTTGATTATAAGTTAGCTCGAGTTTTAATGAAGCCAAATTTTGCCCTGCGAGAAATTTTTTTTAAAAAAAAAATTGACTCTACTAAGATTTGAAATTAAGTTAATTATAATAACATGATCATCTAGTTAATAGATATCTTAATCACAGCTAATGCATCCTTATGCACATGTAATAAATAATTATAATTAATGATTAAAAATATTATTTATATTTGAAAAATAGAGATTGCCCAAGTTGATTCAATTTGAGCATGACATCACTAAATTTGCCAAGCTCAATAATATTTAAAGAAAAATAACTAATACATGCAAAATGAACATTTCGGAAATACATGCACGCGACCTCAATTAAGCGAGAAATTAATAAATAGTGAGATAAATTAAGTAATATAAGGACCAAGGTTTGGCCTAATTAATGTTATCTCACAGGGCATTTGGCCTGTTAAATGTTATTTTCATAATATTTGAGTAATAAAATTCTATATGTACATCAATCAATATGTATAAACTTTAGTATCTCAGAACTTATAACTTTACATAATAACAACAAATTAAGCAAACTGAATTTATACAATGTACCACAATATATATCAAATACAGAACATATTTTAAAATATATATAATTAACCAAAAATTAAAAAAAAGTTTACTTTAGATTTAAATCACTAACATGAGAGTCCAAATACCTTATCTAATTGATAAATATTTTATTTCAAAATTCCAACGAAGGGATACCCTCCATGGGTCGTAGAGTGCTGGAGAGAGCCCAATGACCATTCTCTCTCTATGGCTGCATCTGTATTTTTTTAGTGTATAATTAATTAATTGATGATTTAATGTAATTTAAATATTATTGATCTAGATAAATACTTAGACCAAATCCTATTTTTTTTCTAAGTTGCTTGGCTTACAGCAATCATGAGTCCTTTGTTGCTCATGTTAAATTATGTAGGCGTCTATCTTACAATAAGTATAAGATTCTTAAAAAAATATTCTCTCAATTGCTCTTTTGAGTCTATAGTCAAACACTAGCTTGTAATAAAAAATTACTGTGTTCTTTTAAAAAACACTAGCTTCTAACACTAAATCCAAATCTTTTTTCCTGGCGTAATAATTCTGAGCTAAAAAAATTTCTATTTCTTTAAATTTTTTCGTTATAATTTTTCATTTTAAAAATATATTACACTTAATCTTAATTTTAATTAATAAATATAATAAACTTCTCATTAGAGTTTTAGCACATATTTATTCCACCATCACTTATTTCACCCACAGAAGGATAAGAAATTTTATTCTAATTATTCCATCTTTTATAAGTTAATTAAAAAAAATTATAAATCACTATTTATAATTTTTCAAGCATATGGTATTTACTATCAGCTTTTCAGCCTAATAAAGTCAATAAATCTCATTTAATTTTTAGCGACCCTCAACCCACTCAAATAAATTTAACTTAGGAAGATTTACACAGGTTATACCTAAAGTAAACTTTATTACACATTTCTTCCCTAAAATTATCTATTTACTTTTGTTTTTCCTAAATTAAGCTTTATTACATATTTCACCTTCAAAATTATTACATTAAGATTAATGACTAATATTTAAAATGGCCAATATTTCACCCTTAAAGTTAAGGTCACTGTAAGATAACGGGAGTGAGAGAAAGGATTTAGTTAGTAAATAATCATTCAAAGTTAGGAGGGATAAAAGTAAATAGATAACTTTCAGAATGAAATATGTAATAAAGCTTACTTTAAGGGTGACATAAGTAGATGCCCCTGTATTTTATCATTTTTTCTCCTTTTTAACAGCTATATAAATCTCTCTCCTCTTTAATTTAAACTCACCTTAGAAATATTAATTAAATGCACATTTACATTTTAATTTACATCTCCTTACATAGCAAAGAAATGCATGTTATTACTGCAAGGCTACAGAATTCCTTTATGTACATGCACAAATTTAATACCTTCGTAATTTTTATCGAGAGACAATAATTGAGTGTTACGTGAAGAAATTGTAAGAAATGATACAATTTCACTTCCGCGAGTGGCCTGCATGTGCAGGGTTGAGAATAATCCAAGTTCGAGCCAAGACAGACATAGCTCTTGCTTGGCTCGTCTCGATTGATTTGATTACAAGCTGGCTCGAGTTTTAATCAAGACAACTTTTGATGTTATATCACAGCTAATACATCCTTATGCACATGTAATAAATAATTATAATTAATGATCGACAATATCACTTATATTTAAAAAATAGAAATTGCGCCTAGTTGATTCAATTCGAGCATGACATCACTAAATTTGCAAAGCTCAACAATATTTAAAGAAAAAAAAACTAATGCATGCAAAATGAATATTAAGTAATACAGGGGCCAAGATTTGGGCTAATGTTACATCACGGAGCATTTGGCCTGTTAAATTTTATTTTGATGTTATGTCACATTATATATTATAATATCTAAATATCATCTTTTGAATAATAAAATTTTATACATCAATCAATATCTATAAACTCTAGTGTATATCTCGGAACTTATAAATTTACCTAATAACAACAAATTAAGCTTTATACAATGTACCACAATATATATCAAATACAGAGCATATTTTAAAATATATATAATTAACCAAAAAATAAAAATAGTTTACTTTAGATTTAAATCTCTAACATGTGAGTCCAAATACCTTATCTAATTGATAAACATTTTATTTCAAAATTCAAACGAAGGGATACCCTCCACGAGTCGTAGAGTGGAGAGAGACCAATGACCCATTCTCTCTCTATGGCTGCATCTGTATTTTTTTAGTGTATAATTAATTAATTGATCAATTTAATGTAATTTAAATATTAAATTATAATTAACAGTACCGTTGATCATATCTAATTACACTCAAGACGCGGTCCAATATTTATCTAAATGCATCATTTATTTCATTTCAATTCCACTTGTGCTGATATTATATATCAAAAAACAAAAAAAACTCCACTTGCGTTGAAGGTTTAATTCATATAAGTTTTATCATTTAAAACAAAAAATGACTTGTGAAAATTGATCAACTAAAAAAATAAAAATTTGGCTAAATCCCATGCTGGCTTTTAATGTAATATACAATTTGCATGATAATTCATGAAATTTGAATTTATGCATGTAGCGTCGAACTTTCAAAATTTAGGAAGTTGAAATTTTTTATTGTTTTGATTCTGAAAATGCTAATAACATATTTTTTAATATGGTAAAAGAGCATTAATCATTTAAGATAATTAAATTAAATTAACAATATGTATTATTCAATCTTGGTATTAATTTGAATACCAAGTTGTGGTATTAATTACTTTTGTTTTCAAGAATAAAAATTGTATATACAAATTATGTATTGAAATATATTGTATTAGTTATTTTAAAATATGGTAATGAAATTTTTAAATACTCTGAAATAATCACATTCTTAAATATTTTTTGAATACATTTGTTGTGTATATATATATTCTATGTAAATATTTTATTTATTTCATACGAAATAATATATTAAAATATATACATAACATATTATAATTTATATTTTTTATAAAATTAATATAAAGAACACTAGTGTTTGTCATAAAATTAATATAATAAAATATTAATAAATAAGTATTACAAATAATTAAAGAATATCAAGTGATTCTCATCGAGTGGTTAATTAAGTCCAATAATGTTGTGTTTTCCTAGCCCAATGAGAAATTAAGAAGCTTGCTTGAAAATTGAGAATTTTCAGTTTGAACCATGCTATCATTATAATTTTCATGTCGAATGAGAAAAATTGTGATATTAAGGGATGAAATCAAAACAAAAATGTTCAATGATATTTATTTGAAGCAGGGATGATCCAGTTTTTAAAGTTTTGTCGTTGTCTCTATTGAAGATGATGAAGAATAAAATTGAGAAACTCATTTTTATTCAATTAGTGCGACTCAAGTGCATATCCTTGTAAATCTTCTGTGAGTCGTTGAAGATAAATACTCAGACCAAATTCTATTTTATCTAAGTAGCATGGCTTATGAAAATCATGAGTCCTTTGTCACTCATATTAAATTATGTAGACGTCTATCTTACAATAAGTAAAAGATTCTAAAAAAAATATTCTCTCAATAATCTTGTGTTCTTTGCAAAGGACATTTGGCTTTCTTCATTAAACAATATTTCTTCGATGAGGTTTAGACTTTCCTTTGTCTTGTAACTCTTAGATGAGTTAAATTTTGGAATCTGTAAGGTTATAATTTGGAAAAGAGAATACAATATCCCTTGATATTTTTGATACTTTGAACGCTTTTAAGATATATAGAGTTACTCGCGCGTATAGATCTTCCAATAGGACGACTAATTTTTCTAATTCTTTTACTATAATGGTTGATGCATGCAGTGTGGGAAGGAAAATGTTACTCCCATATGCTTTGTTAATTTTGTTCATAATTTACTTGAATGAATGCATGTATTGCAATAGTGCAAGAACTATTCTACTCCTGTAAAAATTAATTTTAATAAAGTTATAATTAAATTTGAATGAGAGTAGTTTATTAAGAGTTGTGTATAATGTAAAATAAAATTAATTATTATATTAAGATATATAAAATAAATAATATAATTTTGTTATTATTTTAATATGTATAATGTGAAATAAATATTTTAATATGTATATCGTAGCTAATTATACATATAATGTAGCTTATAGAGGCAAATACTGACGCAGGAAAGTCAGACTACCTTAAATGAGAAAATTAAAAAAAAAATTAGTTATAAAATTTAGTACTTTAGATCGAGAATACTTTAGTAGAAGATATTGTTCTAGTTTTAATTATTTTAATATTATGATATTACAGTCAAATTAACAGCTAATCCATCCTTATGCATATGTAATAAATAATTATAATTAATGATTAAAAATATTATTTATATTTGAAAAATAGAGATTATGCCAAGTTGATTCAATTCGAGCATGACATCACTAAATTTGCCAAGCTCAACAATATTTAAAGAAAAAAACTAATACAAGCAAAATGAACACTTCAGAGATACATGCACGCAGCATCAATTATGCGAGAAATTAATAAATAGTGAGATAAATTAAGTAATATAAGGACCAAGGTTTGGCCTAATGTTATTTCATGGGGCATTTGGCCTGTTAAATGTTATTTCATGGGGCATTTGGCCTGTTAAATGTTATTTTCATAATATCTAAATACCATCTTTTGAATAACAAAATTCTATACATCAATCAGTATGTATAAACTCTGGTATATATCTCACAACTTATAAATTTATCTAATAACAACAAATTAAGCAAAATGAATTTATACAATGTACCACAATATATATTAAATACAGAACATATTTTAAAATATATATAATTAACCAAAAATTAAAAATAGTTTGCTTTAAATTTAAATCTCTAACATGAGAGTCCAATTACCTTATCTAATTGATAAATATTTTATTTAAATAAGAGTGTTTTTATTAAGAGTTATTTATAATATGAAATAAAATTAATTATTATGTTAAGATATATATAACATATAATATAATTTTGTTATTATTTTTATACGTATAATGTAGCTAACATGTGAAATAAATATTAATTTTTTATTCTAAAATATGTATATAATATAAAATATAATTAAATATTAATATTAATATATATATATATATATGACCCAAGATACTAGTTTAAAATTAACATATGTGTTGCTTGGATGAGAAACGACTATTAGGGTATGTTTTATAATTCATCATAGAGTTTAGTTGTGTAAGGGCCCTGAGACAATGTTCATGATTCAGTGTAATGTATAAAACTATAGAAAACATTCATTCTATGTTAAACAATAGAGTAGATTATAATTTGATTCATAAGTATAGTATGAATCACATATATAGCATTCTCTCGTTATCAAGGAGTTTGTTATTGAAGTGATTTATTTCATAAAAAGTGCTACTCCATTTTTGATGCTACAAAAAATATAGCAGCCACTAATTTTCATCGTGCAAAGAAAGAAGGGATGTCGCCTGGGGTTTGCTTAGTAGGTACCCTTATCTATGCTAGTTGGGTTGCTTAGCAATTATCCTTGTCTAAGTTATTTTCATTGAGTTTCTTCTGAAGCAAAAAAAATCACTTGTATTGAAGGTTTCATATAAATTATCATTTAAAACAAAAACTCGCTTGTGACAATTGAATAAAGAAATAAAAATTTGGGTAAACTACATAATCGTTTTAATATATATAATATTTTGCACGATGATTCATAAAATTTGAATGATTATTGTATGTAGTTTGTTTAACTTTCAAATTTCATTACCGTTAGTTTGATTTATTATCCGTCTTTCAACATTAATTTTGCAATATTATTTTACAATTATACCTACATTTAATGTATTCAGCTAGCTACTTCTTTTTATATTAGAATTTTAAGTAATTTTGTGATGTTATAAAACTTTATATATCATCTATCAATTATTTTTTCGTCTAATTGCGCTAGCCAAGACGGTACTCGATGATCTATATATAATAATTCAAATTCGTAAATCAACATGCATGTATGAACCAAATGTCCTCTTTTAGACATCTAAATAATATTGATATCTAATTAATATTAAATCCAAATGTAATAGAGCATTTATATATAAATAATACTTAGAGAGAAATGAAAAGCATATTTTGTAATCAAAGTTTGCATATTACCATCATTTTAGCGTCACTTAATAATTTAAATTTTATAAAAAGGACAACAAGTAATGATATTTACTTATCAATTTTGTGTGACATATATGTAAATATGTTTAAAAAATTTATATCATATATATTCGATAAATTTTACGCTAATTGACAATTGCGCAACACAATTCTCCACGTTTCTCATTTGAGACTTAGGACCCGACAATAACTCGTTAAGAGGAACGTCAGAATAAACATGACAAGAAATTATAAGAAATAGCCTTACATATTTAAAAATAAATAGAGATTTATTATTTGACAGAATATAATGAAAATAAAAAAATTATGTAACCGATCTCACGTAATGAGATAAGACTTGATTTGTTATTATTGTTATATAT
>KZ451906.1:1112105-1144607 GCA_002786265.1 Apostasia shenzhenica
GTGGTCTTTGAGATGAATATTAAATAAATAAAGTATAATTTTTTCTTAAATTATTAATTAATTATATTTAATGAATAAGAAATATATAATAATCAAATTAAATAAAAAAAAGTAATTAACTAAAGAAAGTGATCTAAAGAACATTAAATAAATAAAATAAAAAAAGATATTAGAAAATAGTTATTTAATTAAATTTAATGAATAAGAAAAATGATTAATTAAATTTAATGAATAAGAATAATATAATAATCAAATTAAATAAAAAATATTAATTAAAGAGAGGGGGAGGGAGGAGGGGCAAAAAGGTAAATTTGGAGGGGAGGGGTTTGGGCCCGCGGGAGGGGTGGTGTCAGAGGGGGGGAAAAGCAATTTGCATTATATAGTCGGTCTTCAATTAATTTTAAAAATCTCAGCTTAGAGAGAGAAAAAAAAGAAACTGTTTTGTTTCGCTTACTTATAGTTGCTCATCTTAATTTACGGATTACGTAGGTAGTCTGGGTTCATCAAGATGAGCTTTTAATTGCTCAATTGAACTCAAATTTTTTTTAATATTTTAATATAATTTTTTCGAAGGTAGCTATTCGTTCGGGCATGTGAAAATGCTCTGTTAGCGACGCGTTAAAAAGAGAAAATTGTATATTGACTCATAATTCTACCTGTCAATAATTTGATGGCCAATATGTGTGAAATATATCGATGAGATCTATACGACTACGAGAATCACATAGGCGCAGGAATATTTTTTTATTTTCGCGGCAATCCCCCGTTAATTTATAATAATAGGCTTAGAAGTTTTTTATTAAGCAGAATTGAAAATAATATTATTTTATTTTGGTGGTATATATAATAGCTTTGAGGGTTACGAAGGTAATTTCGATTTGTTGAGAGGACTCCAAATTGCTCAATCGAGCATAATTTTTATTTCAACTTTTTTAATATATTATTTCGAGATTGAATTTCAAAACTATTTTTGGACTGCTGTCATGGCCACACAGTTTTTTTCTTTTAAAGAGATCTATAAAGTTTATCGTTATCAATTGGTAATCTAGAGGTCGATTCGCAGAATTAAAAAATCGATTAGCTTCATAAGATCAAGAGTGTCATAGTAGTAGCATTTGTTCTTGCCATTCACCTTCTATGAATAGATTTTTTTTAGGGAGAGAAAAAATTAAATTATTTGCCTAACAACAACAATTCCAAAATTTGCGAAACTGTAAAGACGTTGACTTTGTTTTGATGATCACATAGATGGTTTCAATTCGTGGAGTAGAAATCTAAATTGTTTTATTGAACGAAGTTTTTAATTAAATGTTTATTTTAATGGGTGAAGGTTAGTGTCGATGATTTCTTGAATGAACACTCAATCTTCAATTAGAATTTTTCGTACCAGTGCTTCTGAATTTTTCATGAACCAGCCTTCTGAAGCATAAATGCCTCTGAGCTGTGGTGTGTGGAAGATAGGCCTTGTCCCTTCACTGTAGATGTACACCTTCCAGACTTCTTCCCATCAACTCATAGCTCCTTGGTTCAATGATTTGAGAGAAATAATGAATTTCATATGTTAATTATCCAGTGAAATTTGTATTGAAAACTTATTTTTTAGAATTAATTTATTATAGATCTCTATAGTTTGAGACGTAAATAATAGATTTTTAATGGTATCCTACAACAAAGTTGTCTAATCACACGTTAATATTCAAAACTTGCAAATTACTTATATCACACTTTAAAAAAAAAAGGAAAGAGAATTATATGCTCCAAACTTTTGAATATTACTTAGATGTCACCACTATTTTTAAAAAAAAGTTTAAATTATAAAGTGATATGTATTTAAAAGAAAATGTAATATTTAACATTTTGATTAGCGTGCATGTAACATTATGTGATCTAAAAAATCAAGTGGCTTAAGTATTTCTCAGGTGGTTACTCATCACAATACTATTCTAATTTAAGTACGCTTAATTACTGAGTTTACATCACTAATATCACAGTCTTATCTCAAAAGATACCCCTAAGATTAGAATGAGAATTTTTCAAGATTTATGCAGCCATTATTTAAAAAATAACATGCAATACCATTGTACATAAATTTTAACATTAAAATTTAACTATATTTCATATAATAAATATATCTTAAAATAAAAATTAACTTTATTTTATATATATCACATATATATATATTAAAATAACAATTAACTTGTATATATAACATTCTTTATGTATTTCAACAAACTAATTAATTTTTTTCACATCATACATAATTTTTAATAAAAAAAATATATTCTCATCTAAATTTAATTTTAAATTATTAAAATTAACTTTTCAAACAACTGCATTTCATTTAAGTCATACTTGTGAAGTAAAAGGTGCATGGGGTTTGGAAAGTAAAACTTGTCTTTTTTTTTTAAAGATGCTTTTTAGTTCTTGGCCGGATTTCTTCTAATATTCATTTAATTAAATTCTTATTTTTTAATAAAATTTATAGTTTAATCTCTCAATTTCTTTTCATCTTAATTTAAAGTTCTAACAAATTATAATTCTTTTATTTCTTCTCAAGTCATAATTTTGTATAATAATATTTATAATTTGATCTTCAAATTTTTACTAGCCTTAGTTATCCCATTTTTCTAATTAGTTTTCATTTTAGATCCTAATATATTACAATTATATATAATTATATGTAATTCAGTCTCTCGATTTCAGCTATACCTATAGATGTAAACGCACGTTTTTTGAGTTACATAGAAACCCTTTTTGTGCAACATAGAAGTATGTTTAATACATTTTAATTTCTACCGCATAGAGCATTTCATTGCAACGTATGTATGTTATAGCGTTTCTTATAATTCCACGTAGCATCCTTTTAAACATGTCATGCATTAATCAATATTTTGGTCTCGTTTGATGATCAGCAGCTAAAAAAAACATAGAAAATATTTACGATGTCAAAATCATATTAATTAATTTTAAAATTATATATTAAAAATATTTCATATCGCATCTTACATTTTTACTCAAATTTCTACTATCATATGATCACTTTATTTTATACTCCACATAATATTCCACATTCAATATAATTTTTAGTAGAACTCACTGGCACGTATACTCCAAAATAATTATTTAAATTATTTTTTTACTTCAATAAAATAACTAATAATGCAATAATCATCAACAATTTCATAAAGTGCACGAATCATCCATTAACTCTAGATAAAAAAGTACACACACAAAGAGAGAGAGAGAGAGAGAGAGCCCTGACTATAAATCGATCAATCAATCGAGGCTAAGGCCCTGTTTGGGATGAGGATTAAAATCAGAATCAAATTATAACTAGATTAAACATAATAATAACAATAATAAATAAATTGTATAAATTTTAATATAAAAAATATCATTTTATTTCTTATGCTCAATTATTTTCAATATTTTTATCAATTTTATTTCACATTTTCGACCAAAATATTTCATTTGAGTATTTTGGATAATGTAAGACGTGAAATAAAATTGATAGTTTTATATATTGAAAATAATTAAATATGTGAAATATAATGATATTTTTTTATATTAAAATTTATATATGGTATAATAAAAATGTATTCATTATCTCGCTTAAATAGGAGTCATCCACCATCTGAGGATCCGGGGGGCCTCACCCGCCGCCATCTGGACGACAAGGTTTAACGCGGCCCTTGGCAAATCCAAGATTAAAATTTTAAAGTAATATTGCTCGCGCAGCGGATGGAAGACTGCATAGCCCAGCCGTCTTTTAAGAGTGACGATCATGAATCCGGCGACCATTCTGCCGTTTTCGACCTCCTCGTACAGCCGCAACGCCCTTAAGAATAAATTGCGCGCTACAACACGTTGTTCCGGGTTCGTTAACAGATCAGGACGTATTACAGGCAACCACGCAGTGTACACCACCGGGTCTGACGTCGCCGCAGCAGGGAGGATCCGGAGGGAGAAAACGACGGCGATGACGGCGACGATGACGACGACGACGGGGGAGCGGAGGAGATGGCCAGTGGGAGCCATATATAGACCTCTGCGCCTAATGCGTAATAGCTAGCTAGGAACTCGGGTGAGGACTGAGGAGAGGAGGCGGCCAATGAGGGCTTTAAATAATAGTTAGTTTTTACTTTTTTTTTTTTGGTAAATTATGCGCAGATTATTATATTGTTTTATATTTTGATCACTTAGTTTTAATATAATTATTAAATCAATTTTTTCTAACTTTTTATTATATATATATATATATATATGTGCGCGCGCGCACTCATTGTTATTATATATATGTAGTTAATAAGTGAAATAATGGCTTTTAATATAATATTTTGCATGATGATTCATGAAATTTGAATGATTGCATTTAGTTTTTTAACTTTCAAATTTCCTTACGGGTAGTTTGATTTATTATCCGTCTTTTAACATTAATTTTGCAATATTATTTTACAATTATACCCACGTTTAATGTATTCAACTAGCTACTTCTTGTTATATGTATATATATTAGAATTTTAAGTAATTTTGTGATATTATAAAATTTTATATATCATCTATCAATTATTTTTATGTCTAATTGGGTTAGCCGTGACGGTAATCATGTACTCGATGATCTAAATACAATGATTTAAATTCGTAAATCAACATGCATATATAAACCAATTGTTCTCTTTATACATCTGAATAATATTAAATCAAACAATCTCTAGATTTGTTTTTGGAGGCTTTACTTATTATTATTTTAAACTAAAAAATAATAAAATATATGAAAGAGCCCAAAGGTAATCGAGCGTTTATACATAAATAATACTTAGAGAGTTGAAAAAAATTTGTTGAGTTCAAATGAAAAACATATTTCATAATAAAAGTTTGCACTTTATCATCTCTTTTCAATCATTCAAAAATTTAAATTTTATAAAAATGACAAGCAATAAAATTTACATATCAATTTCGTGTGATATATATATATATGTAAATGTATTTAAAAAATTCATATCATGTATATTTGATAAATTTTATGCTGGCTGTCAATTGTGTAACACAATCCTCCACATTTCTCATTGGAGACATAGGACTTGACAATAACTCGCTAAGAGGAGGGTTAAAAAAAACATGATAAAAAATTACAAGGAATAATCTTATATATTTAAAACTAAATAATAATTTATTATTTAATAGATTATAATGAAAATAAATTTTTTTTGTAAATGACCTCACGTAATGAGATAAGACTTGATTTGTAGTTATTGTTATATATATGCAAATTTGTTTTTTTAAAAAAAGTACTTTGTTTAAATAGTGCTCCTGATCAAAACATTTCAACGGTATAAAAATTTAATTAAGACTGAAATATTATCAAAATAATATCAAATTGCACAAAATTAAAACTATAATTTATATAATTTATACTATTCAAATTTATTTTTATTTTTCATACTAGTGCTTGGCCTCTTATCACCACGACTACAATTGGCGATGGCTATAAGTATTATGAAGACAATGAAATATTTTAATGTAACGGACTCAGAATTCTTTAAAAATATTGTCACTCTTTCATATATATATATATATATATATATATATATAGCTGCATGCAATTAATTTTTAAGTTGACTAAGAATTAATCTATTTTGATAAATGAATTAAAATTTTTAAATTATAATTAATTAATTTATTAATTAAATATAAAGACTACAGAAGAAGTTTTCATAAAATGTATATTTATTTTAATTTATTTTAATTTTTTTATGAAATAATGGTATTTTAAACAAAAAATATTATGGTGGACCTGATTGAAAACTTTTTAAAAATAACTAGGGCGACTTGGTGAACTATATAGTAATTATTGTCGACCTGCACGACATGTTTTAACGCTTGTGGACTTTTATGGTAAATTAGACAAATCTCAGAGACCTACGTAAAATTATACCTAAAAAATATATTAATGAGCTCCGCATAATTGTAAGGATAATATAGCCGGTCTTCAATTAATTTTAAAAATCTCTGCTTAGAGAGAAAAAAAAAAGAAACTATTTTGTTTTGCTAGCCTATTAATAAGATTGTTGTATCAAATAGTTTTATCTTAACTTAAAAACTATCATGTAGGTAGTCTTGGTTCATGAAGATGAGCTCTTAATTGCTCGATTGAACTCAATTTTTTTTTAATATTTTAATATAATTTTTTTTGAAGGTAGCCATTTGATCGGGCATGCGTAGATGCTCTGTTAGGAACACGTTAAAAAGAGAAAATTGTATATTGACTTAATGCATGATTCTAACTTTCAATAATTTGTTGGCTAATATGCGTGAAATATATCGATGAGATCCATATGACTACGAGAATCACATAGGTGTAGAAGTCTCCATTAAGTAGATTTTGAAAAAAAAAATATTTTAGCAGCAATCCCCCTTAATTTATAATATATAGGCTTAGAAGTTTTTTATTAAGCAGATTTGAAAATTATATTATTTTATTTTGGTGGTGTATAGAATAGCTTTGTCTTAGTCTAAGGGTTATGAAGGTAATTTCAATTTGTTGAGATTACTCCAAATTGTTCAGTCGAGCATATTTTTCATTTCAGCCATTTTATTATATTCTTTTGAGACTAAATTTCAAAACTAATTTTGGACGGCTCTCGTGGCTCCATAGTTTCTTTCGTTTAGAGAGATAAAGTTTATCGTTAAATTTTAATTTTATCAATTGATAATTTAGAGGCCGATTTGCAAAATTAAACTTCATGAGATCAAGAGTATCATAATAGTAGCATTTATTGCATGCCATTCACCTTCCGTGAATAAATTTTTTTACAGAGAAATAAAATTAAATTATTTGCCCCTAACAATAACAATTTCAAGATTTGCAAAATTGACATTATAAAGAAGTTCACTTTGCTTTGACGATCGCATAGATGGTTTCAATCGGTGGATTAATTAAAAATCTAAATTGTTTTATTGAACCAAGTTTTCGATTAAATGTTTATTTTAATGGGTGAAGGTTAGTGTCGATGATTTCTTGAATGAACAATCGATCTTCAATTATAATTTTTTTTATTTTTAATTTTTTTTTTAATTTCAGCAGATAATTGCAACACTAAATCCAAATTTTTTTTCCTGGCGTAATAATTATGGACTAAAAAATTTCTTTATTTTTAAAACTTTAGTTACAATTTTTCTTATTAAAAATATAATACGCTTAATTGAAATTTTAATTAATAAATATAATAAACTCCTCGTTATAATTTTCACATTTATTTATTCTATCATCACTTATTTCACCCATAGAAGGATAAAAAAACTTATTGCAATTATTCCATCTTTTATAAGTTAATTGAAAAAAATAAATATAAATCACTATTTGTTATTTTCCAAGTATATATTATTTACTATCAGCTTTTCAGCCTAATAAAGTCAATAAATCGCATTTAATTTATTTTATTATTTTTTCTCCTTTTAACAACTACATAAATCTCTCTTATCTTTAACTTAAACTCACCTTAAAAATATTAATTAAATGCACATTAACATTTTAATTTACATCTCCTAGCTTACATAGCAAAGAAATGCATGTTGTTAAAGCACGGCTACAATTCCTTTATGTACATGCACAAATTTAATGCCTTCGTAAATTTTACGGAAAGAAAATGATCAAGTGTTACACGAAGAAATTATGAGAAATGATACAATTCCACTTTCACGGGTGGCCTGCATGGGTAGGGTTGAGAATGATCCAAGCTAGTTCGACCAAGACAAGCATAACTTTTGCTTGGCTCGTCTCGATTGATTTGATTACAAGTTGGCTTGAGTTTTAATCAAGCCAACTTTTGCCCTGAGAGAATTTTTTAAAAAAAAAATGGCCTCTATTAAGATTTGTGATTAAGTTAACCATAATAACATAATCACCTATCTAATAGACATCTTAATCACCGCTAATGCATCCTCACATGTAATAAATAATTATAATTAATGATTAAAAATATTATTTATATTTGAAAAATAGAGATTGCGCCAAGTTAATTGATTCAATTCGAGCATGATAACACTAAATTTGCCAAGCTCAATAATATTTAAAGAAAAAAAACTAATGCAACTTATAAGTTTATCTAATAATAATAAATTAAGTAAAATAAGTTTATATAATGTACCACAATATATATCAAATACACAACATATTTTAAAATATATATAATTAACCAAAAATTAAAAATAGTTTACTTTAGATTTAAATCTCTAACATGAAAGTCCAATTACCTTATCTAATTGATAAATATTTTAATTAAATGAGAGTATTTTTATTAAGAATTATTTATAATATGAAATAAAATTAATTATTATGTTAAGATATATATAAGATATAATATAATTTTGTTATTATTTTTATACGTATAATGTAGCTAACATGTGAAATAAATATTAATTTTTTATTCTAAAATATATATATAATATAAAATATAATTAAATTTTAATATTATAATATATATATGAACCAACATACCAGTTTAAAATTAACATACGTGTTGCTTAGATGAGAAACGACTACTAGGGTATGTTTTATAAGTTACTTGTAATGATTATATTTTTAACATATATATTTTTGCAAGCAAAATCTGAGTTAATTAAAAGTCATTAAATATATATATATATAGCAATTTTAATTTTCTTTTGCTTTTTTTCCTATCAAAAAAAGAATTCTTTGCTTTTATACAGACTTGGAATCTTTTTCACATATTAGATCAAAATACTTAATTTAAATATTTTAATGTAAGATGTGAAATAAAATTAATATTTTTGTTGAAAATTATTACATATAAAGTAAAAAAAATATTAAAATTTATATAAAATAATTAAAAATATTTATTATTATTATTATTATTATTATCGGTTCAACCGGATGACTTAATAATTACATCATAATTAAATATAAATTTTCTAAATGTGAGAATAATTTTTAAAATATGATAAAAAATATTTTGAAAAAAAATAATACAACTAATTTAAAAAATTTACTACCACAAAAAATGTATAAAAAAAAAACAAAACAAAATGAATACAATTATTTTTTTTGTCAATTTGTCATTTTAAATACTCTCTTTTATGACAATTCGAAATAAATTCATGAAAAAATTAATAAATCAGTTAAACATCCATTATATAAAAAATTATTATTCAAAATATAATATTAATATTAAAATATTAATGCTCAAATATTAATGCTCAAATATCAATGTATAAAAATAAAATAAGAAACTCAAATAATAATTCCGGTTTGACCGGTTTGTTCGGTTTGACGGTTGGACCGGTTTTTACCGGTTCAACCCGGTTTTTACCGTCCAACCCGGTTTTTAGCTAATTTCGATTCTAATGTTGAACCAGACCGGACCTTGGGCCGGTTCCCGGTTGAACCGGTCGAACCGCCCGGTCCGGTCCGGTTTTGAAAACCCTGCTTAGATCGAGAATACTTTAGTAGAAGCTATTTTTCTAGTTTTAATTATTTTATTGAACCATATTTTCCATGTTTGAACGATATTATGATTTTCAAATTTTAATACTTCCCATTTCCCCAAAGGTCACCTTGATTTGATCTTATTAATATTAATTGAATAAAGTAAATTTCATGTGATAACCAAACAGTTTATCACTTTAAACTCCAAATTAAACAAAAAAAACTTTATACACAAAATAAGATCAATTGCTTTAATCATGTAAACTATAAAAGCAAACAAAATCAAAAAAGTAATATTGAATCAACATTCTGAATTATAGAACCAATCGAAAAAAATAACATTTACATTCTTATTCCTCACTGTTTTAGGTAGAGAACTATATTTTGTTTATAGAAGTAATCGATAATATTTATGTCTCTGTAATTATAATGTCATGTTTCACAAGTAGTTCATACAGAAATCAAACTCTATCATTTTTGTTAAATTTCCAGTAGTAATGATAGTGTTTGATTTGAGCTGTGCAAAACATTTGTGTGGTTATCTTGAATATGTAAATAAAATTCATTTCATTGTTATATAAGTCTCTATTAAAATTTCATATATAAAATCATGATAGTAAACTCTACATTATCCAAGTATATGCACGTTTTATTTTGTTGCACTTCACTAAGAAAAAATATAGTTTTTACTATACTCTAATTAAGACAGTTGAACTAGACAATTCAACCATCTTAATAAAATATATAGTCTGAAATCTATTATGGTTGTTTAAAAGTGAGCCGCTATAGAAAGGTGAACTTTAGAAAGCAGTTGACTTAATCACCCGCTATCTAATGTCCTAATTTTATATATGATGGTTAACTAACTCAACCGTCATTTGATTTGAAATTAAATCTTTTATTTAAAAAATATAATTAAATTTTATTATTAAGATTTATAAATAATATGATAAAATAATATTAAAATTATGAATTATAAAATTATTTTTAAAATATATCAGAAGATAGCTTATTGCCAGATTCAAGTGCCTATAAAATTAGAAGGATCATTTACATAATTTTATATATAAAACACTCAATTTCATTTTTGCAAATATAGAGTGTGTTTCCTATTACATCTAAGTGCAAGTGACAACATTGCTTTTCTAGGCCAATAGAGAAGGAGCTTAATTATATGCGTACCAAAAAGTCTCAAGTTCTAATCACATTGCTACAATCTCTAATATTTGAGGAGAAAAAATTATTGCGATATTAAAAGATAAATAAAAAAGGAGTAATTACATATGTGCTACTAAAATATAGTCATTTTACATAGTTGATACCTAAATTTTTAATATTACATATTTGATGTAAAGATTACAAGAAAAATATAGTATTTGTTATATGCATGTGATAACTTTAAGGTAAATGATATTTGCGATTAATATGTAATACTAATGATTTGGATATCAAATATATAAAATTTCTCATAGGAGTATAATAGCATACAAGGATGTAAAATAACAATATGCACTTGTGTTATGATGCAAGTATTAAGAGTTTGGTGTTTATTGTGTAAATAATAAAGTTTTAAATGTTGATGCAAAATTATGAAAATAGAACAACTCTACTAACAAAATATACAATCTTGGTTGCTTATTTTCAAATACAAACATTGATAAATTTACAAGTTAAAATCATAAAATACAAAATAAAAAAGAGATTTCATTTGAAAATATATGAACTTAGAACCTAGTGATACCTGAAAAATGCCACTCCAAGAAAAGCTTCCCATCTTTTCTATTTTTATTGTAATCAAAGATTAAAATATTTTAATAAGCAAGAATCAACCATTTTCTTGAATCTGATTCAATCTATTGAACCATACTGAATGCAAAATCATATGGAAAATATCATATTTCACAGGGTTGGGATGCCATAGAAAATGCTTCTGTAGTCTCTTTATATTATTCTGCAGATAAATATATTTTCTAAGTGATATCCTTGCCAGTATGTCTTTCAACTTTGGGATATCCTTCTCCGCAATAACAATAGAAAAGGCACTCCAATTCAGCACTTCTTCAAAAGGAAGAACAAAATTGTCAGCAATGATCACAGGAACACACTCATAGTAGATTGCTTCGACGATCCTCGGGCTGTTTACTTCATAGCCCATTGGACAAATGCAGTATTTGCTCGATTTCATGTGCTGGATGTACGACATCGTGTTCGAAATCTTGCTCGGGAGCTGACCATATATTCTCATACTTTCATCTTTCCCGCTCCAACAATCGAGTAGGATGGGCCTAACTCGGCCATGATGCGCGTTGCCTGCAAAGAAGGCTAGGAATGGTCTGCGGGAAACTCGCTTTCCGCCGATGTCTTTAAGAGGCTTTTGTGGCATTCTGATGCTTGTTTCAGGGAGAGAGACATCCTTTCCACGGATAAATACTCCTTCTGAAATATCTGCATTGCATAAAGCTTTGATGGTGTTCTTGCGAAATTCGTCATGGAGTTTAGTTGTGTAAGGGCCCTAAGACAATGTCCATGATTCAGTATAATGTATAAAACTATAAAAAAAAACATTCATTCCATGTTAGAAGCACGCCTTTCATACAAGCTAATTGTATCGTATAAATTTTTCATGTTGGTCGATCTTTGTTATAAACAGACTTCATCAAATCTTAACAAATGTGTATAACTAAAAATATACTGAATATTCTCTTATTATCATTGGATTTGTTATGAAGTCATTTATTTTAATTATAAAAATGCACTAATCCGCCTTTTGTAATATAAAAATAGCACCCATTGATCAACATCGAGATAGGAGAGAAGGGAAGTAGAAATGTGGAAAAGCAAATAATATGAGAGAGATAGTCAGGCATCTAGGAACAAATTGGATTGACCAATGTGGAAGAAAAAATAACTTATTTTTATATTCTATTTAAGCTTGAGAACCAAATAATTAATATAAAATTATCTCTCTTTTTACCATGCATGCGGTAAGATTTTTCTCAGACTCCCTCCATTAATATAAGAGAACTCTTTCAAAATACAAAAATATGTTCTTATAATCGTATTATTCTAATTATCACTATTTTTTTATATTTATTTGAAAGACAATTTCTTTAGCTAATCGCACATCCGTCGATCTAAATATTCCTTGTGCATAAATTTTCAAGAGGTCAGTCTTTCCACTCTAACTTTTGGCTATTTAATTTTCTGAACAAACTTGAGAAACTATATTGCGAAACTGATCTAAATATGCATGAATAAAGAGGGTGTTTAGCTCAATATTATCTTGATATCATATCATATTATCTAGAGAAAATGATTGTTTAGTTTAATGATATATATAAATATTTTTTTAAAAAAATTATGAAATCATCACTAAAATAATGACATGTAAATGCCATGATATCTAGATAACATGATGCTAGATGTAGCTTACTATATGAAATAGTATGTTGATGATGATGACTATAATTAAAGGCAGGTCTAATTTAAGACAATGATCAATCAAAAATTTTTAAGTATATGAGTTCTTAGGAAGAATAAATACCCAGTCATGGCATGCCACTATGAAGTGATCTGCTCCTTTTGTTCTATTCCAGAAGGGATATTTAACAGAGAGCATATCCACATAGTTCTTCAGAAAGACCAGCAGAGGCTTCATATCATGGGAATTAGGCTTGTATAGGGCCTCCTCTAGCTGCCTTGCACTGTATGGAAGATAGAATAGGTGTGCTTCATTTGGTTCTCTCACTGCAAATCTCCTGTTTTCCTCCATTAACTTCATGAACCAGCCTTCTGAAGCATAAATGCCTTTGAGCTGTGGTGTGTGGAAGATAGGCCTTGGCCCCTCACTGTAGATGTACACCTTCAGAATTCTTTCCATCAGTTCATAGCTCCTGGAACCATCAGCCTTAGGTTCAATGTTTTGAGGGAAATAATATGATCAATTTCGTGAAATTCGGCCGTAGCCTATAATACTATAATAGTAAAAAAATACATCAGGTACAAAAAATGATCTGCTCTTCGTTGATGATGGCACAAAAATCGAGTGAGAGAGACATGCCCTTACGCCACTCTGTCATCGAAACAAGAAAATGAAGCTACAATTTCATATATATATATATATATATTCAATCGGACCTTTAAAGTATATTAAATATTTCATTTAAGTCCCTCCAACAAATAAAATGTTAATTAATAGGCATTTTTTTACTGTTATACCACACCAAAATTGTCTAATTACACATAATGTATTTAAAATTTGTAAATTACATATAGATCACACCTAGAAATTAAAAGAAATATGTGTATAAAATATTTAAGTTAAGTTCCTCTGACAAATAATTAAATAAATTTTTTAATGGTATACCACAATTAATTAAGTTGTCTAACTACATGTAAAACATACAAAACTTGTACATACATATATCAAAACTTTAAATTATAATATCTATTTACTACATTAACTCTGCTAAGCTATGATCACATTTCAATTTACAAATATGCCAACAAACCCTAACTCAAAAAACCATATTACATTTGTTCAAATTATTTGAATATTCATTTCGACTTTAGACAACTTTGTTGTAGTATATAAGTAAAAAAAGGCAACAAGACCCTCTAACAAATAGAGTCTGTTTGTTTATAAGGTTAAATTTAACAAGATTAAAATTAAATTTGAATAGAGATTTTTTTATTGAAAGTTATGAATAATGTGAAATAAAGTTAGTTATTACGTTAGGATATGTAAGAGATATAATATAGTATAAGTTATTATATTGCAATATGTGAGGGATGTAATATAAGTTAGTTATTATTTTAGTAATGTGTGTAGGATGTGAAATAAAATTAATTTTTAATATTAAATTTTATATGTGATGTGATATATCATATTAAAATTAAATCAATTAATTTTTAACTTCAAAATAAATGGGTTCAAAATAGATGGGGCCATAATGTGTTAGCTAAAAAAGATATATCTAATATATTGAGGGTAAGTTAAAGAGCTACCAAAAGGAAATTTAATATTTTAAATCACAAAAAATATCTTTATAATAACAACGTAGCCACTATTTTCTTCAAAATTTGAAATATAATAATGGAACAATAACAGAAAATTTCTTAAGAGCAACGAACAAATGCGTAAATCTATAAATTAATTATAAAGAGGGCATTTGATTTAACATTATCTTGGTGTAATTTTATATTATATAAATAAAATAATTATTTGATTTAATATTTTTTAAAAATTGTAAAACTGTTGTTTGAAATATGTTATCTAAATGTCATATCTACATAACATGACATAATATCAAAATAACAGCAATCAAATGTGAAGCAAGTGGAGAGATAGGGACTTATATGTAGGCAGACTTGACCAACTTTGATACTAATGTGATGCAGATGGAGAGATGAGGACTTATATATAATTAGACTTGATCAGTTCTAATACCAATGTGATGCAGGTACGTGTGAGTGGTCATATAATTTACGCAAAGTGCTTGTTTAATATATGTATATAATTTGATTTTCTTGCAAAATTCAGAGAAAATTAACTTGAGTTTAATAAAATTAAGTAAAATAAATTTTACAATTAATTTGATGAGTTTTGTGCTGATAATATTATGGTAAATTATATACATAAGAATACCGTATGCATAAAAATAGAATTTCACAAGCGTTTGACAAATATAAAAAATGTACACGATATGATCTACCAAATGAATGTAGCTGATTTAATAAAATGATAATAACACAAAAATATGAATGAAATAAAAAGTATTAAATAATATGTCAAAACGTTAAAATAAAATTAATCCAAACGCTCACTCAATGCTAGCTGTGCAGTAATTTTTCACTAAAAAAGGCGAGCAAACTGCAATTTGCATTCTCTTTGTTCTAAATAAGTTAAAAATTTTATTTTTACCATATATTTGACATTTGGATCTTCATCTTCTTCATAAAATTCGATACTTTAAGACTTTTTAATGTCTAAACTGTCTGTTTTTTAAATTGTAAAATGTCAATTTTTATTTTTATTTTTGAAAGGAAGTGTCAAAATTATGAACTTTGATGATATAATCGAGATTTTACTCCTAAAAATGCAGATAACTATTTGTTTTTTATTTGCTATAACTCTATCAGGTTCTTTTTGTTTTCCACAAACTCAAATTCTAGGGTTCATCTCGATTAAATGAATTTGTAAATTAATAAATTTTAATAGATTGGATTTTAAACTCGAAGTGAAGTCATTCTGAATCTGCAAAAATTTCTTGAAGAAAGTAATCAAATTCCAACCTTTTGAAAACAGAGATGTTCCGGAACAGGGCAGCGTAGAGCTCTGGGTCGTCGGAGACGATCGGCGGCCGCTCTATCTCCGTCTTTGCGTAGATAAGCTCTTCATCCGGCTTCCTCCTCACGGAAGGCTTCAAAGGCGGAGCCTTTGCGTCGTCGTCACGGGATTCGGCCGTCCATTTCGTCGGCGCTGGTTCACCACTGCCAGAGTTTTCGAACGAATCGCCAACATGAGATTCCGTTTCCCTTACTCCGGAATTCAAGAACATCGTGATTGCCATCGGCGGCTTCGCTTCGCCGGTGCCGGAATTATCCACCGCCGGTTCTGGTGAAGCCGTATCAGAGAAAGGAGGCTGAGCGGCTGTGCTTGGGTAAACGAACTGTTCAGAGCCTGGCAAATCGGGAAGCGGCGACGGCGCCGCCGTATGATTAGTCGCCAGAGTAAAATCAGGAGGCTGCACCGTCGACAAGGAGAAGAGGGCGGAGGTGGGGATGACGAGCCAACCGCCATTGGACGAGGGGACAGAGAAAGTCAGGAAAACGGCGGCAGCAGACGAAACGGCGACGACGATTACCAGGCGGCTGCACCATGGCCTCGCCGCCGCCGGCACCATCGTACGGATACGAATCGACGCCATCACCGCCTAGGAGAGAGAAATAGTTCGTCGGCGCCGGCGGTCGTTGGGATTAATGAGAAAGTGCGGCCGTTGGCGAACGAAACGGCAAGGAACCGGAATCATGTCCGGATACCAGTCCTCTCCCTGAAGGACATTATTATTTACGAAATCGATGCATTTATCTTTTATGCAAATGTGCGCATTCTTGGGGGTAAAACGGACTTTAACCGTCGTGAGAACAAAAGTTTGCCACAATGATATTAGTTTCTAGATAATTTTTTAAAAATAACTATAATTAATTAAAATTTTTTAAAAAATATTAATAAATATAAAGCATATTTTTAACACCGTGAGTTAATTTTTATTAAATAGAAGTAAGCCAAGCTATGGGTGATTTCTGTATCCCTGAAGTCGCCCGAGCGATGGGCCGTGTGTTAATGAAAGAAATATTTTTTCTTTAAAATTAAATATTATTTAAAAATATTATTTTAATAATTTTTAAGTAAAAAATAAAAATAATTATAAAATATAAATTCATAATGATTTAAAATTATAAAAAAATAAATAAAAGTTAATTAATTATCAATTAAACAAAACATGTCATGTTCATTAAAATTTTAATTAATTAATAAAAAAATTTATTATATAAATTTATTTTAGAATAATAAATATTATAAAATATTAATAATATGATTATAATAATATTAGATTTAATCATACCAAAATTTAAAATAATCTCATATTGCTATCATATATACTGTTTTCTCTTCAAGAAGATTACAAAAGAAAAATAAAATGATTATTTTATTAGAAACAAAGAGTGGGAGATTTTATAATTAAATCTAAAAAAAAATTTTGAACAAAATGAAATTTTAAAAAAATTAAGTTTAATAGCAGTTTAAATTAAAACTAATATTATTTTTATATCACAAATGTGATAATTAAAATAATATTAGTTTTAATAAATATATATTACATAGATTTATTTTTAATTATTTAAAAAAATTATTGTAGAATTAAAATAATTAAATTTTGATTTTTATAATTTTTTTATTTGAATTAAAAACTCTTTTGTTCCACATTATATGAGAAAGATATTTTAGGCTACTGTTAACTTCTAAAAACTCTCAATTTACTTTCAAAATAATAGATTAATAATTATTATAAATAATTAATAGAAAATATTAATAGTTTTTATGATATTAAAGAAATATTAATGTTAATTTATATTTTTTGAATTTTAAAAAATTAAAATTTAAGATGCATTTTAAGCCGAATCAAATCTAAATTCGGGTTAAGTTGAAATTGAAATTTGAAACTTTTAATTTCATGCTAGACTTAAATCACTCCCATCTAAGTCATAGTTTTCAAAATATTTATTAAAATAATTATCATCGTTTGGTAGATTAGATTGCACTGATTGACGCTACTTACAATAGAGACAATAAGTATTTGATTGAAAAAGATTCAATGAAGTTCTTTTGACTTATTCACAATAAAGTAGATCACAATATTACTCTCTATTGAATTTTTCATTATCTTTAAAAAAGATATTAATACTTTAATTTTTTTCTTTAATTTTAATTTAATGCTAAAGATTTAGATCATATTTTAAAAAATTTAAACCTAATTTCAAATTTATTAATATCAAATAAAAAAAATCAAACCCCCACTACTAAATTCTTTGAAAAAAAATAATTATTTGCATATCACGCAAAATTTAAATTTGTTATAATAAAATTTAAAATATTATTTATAAATTATTTCATAAATTAAATTTTATTAAAATAATAACATATATTTAAAAAGATATGAATATATATATATTTAAAATTTTGATCTAAAATATATGTAAGTGAATTTAAAAAAAAAATTTAAAATAAAATTAATATATAGATAAATAAGTGTATTTAGAATTTTCATTATGTGTATAAAAAATTTAAATATGCCATTATTGCAATATACAAACATGCACACAAACTTATATATATATATATATATATGAAAAATTACATATATGTTATTTTAAATTTTTAAATATTATTTTAATTTAAATATATATCACTTCATAATTTAAATTTTATAAAAATAATAGTATAGAGACTATATTTAAAATTTTTGTGATATATAAATAATTATCTCATTTAAATATTAAAAGCAATATTATTTTAACTATCTCATTAGTGATATAATAATAATTATCTCATTTTAAAATTTGATATAACTAAAACTAAAATTTTTGCAATCATATTATTGATTTTTCGTAATGTTTACAGCTCTAAAATAAGTTTGCAAGGCACATACTTTTTTGGGTCAACAGGTTCCGGTCCGGTTCTAGCGGTTCTAGAACTAGTCTGGTTCGGTGCTGGTCCTGTTTCGGTCCGGAACCAGTTAGCTTAGGTTGAATCTTATTCGAGTCCGGTCCGGAACTATATATTTGAGTTGGATTGGATCAATCAGGTAAATTAATTTAAAAATATAATTTTTTCTGTATTTTATAAAAAATTATTATATATTTTGTAAATTTTAAAAAAAATCAACATAAAAAAATTATAAAAAAATCATTTGACTCCTTAAAATGGTCATTAACCGTTGCTCGCTGGACAACAACAATTAAATGACCATTAAATTAAATAAAAAAATTCCTTTTTTAAATATAGCTGCCAGCTTGGAAAAAAACTTGGGTTCGGATACCCCATGACAAGCACATTTTTGGATCTGCTTGTTATAGGTATAAATGTGCATGTTATAGACTTAAAAGTGCTTGTTATAGAAATCTAAAAATTGTGCTTGTTATAGGTGCTTGTTATAGAAATCTCTATAACAAGCACCTATAAGTTAAAAATGCTTGTTATAGGCAGCTCCGAAAATGTGACGTGGCGAGGGTATCCGAACCTAATAAAATTTCGCCATCTTGGGGGCAGCAGCGCCCAACGCGCCGCCCGTGGGTGCTGCCCCAAAATATATAATTTTTTTTTAATGAAATCAGTTCGGAACCGATCCAAAAGCAGAATCGGTCAAAACCAATCCAATTCAACTGATTCTGAGTCAAACTACTGGTTCTTATTGGACCGATTTCGGACTGGTTTTGAGTTGAATCGGAACAATAGACAGGTATATCGATCCTCTGCCAACCGGCTAAAAATTAAGCCTTGGTTGGAAGGCATCATTATTTGCTATTTATTTAATATCTCATCATCCATTTCAGTTCCCAAATAATATTAATAGAAATTAAACCCAATATATCCAGAATGAAAAATTCTAGAAACAACATTTAACAATAAAAATTAAAAAAAAAAAAAAACCACTAACATGTGGAGAGAATATATAGATGATAGCTAGCAAAGGCTGGCTCATATATATATATATCTCATGAACGACGTCATACAATATGCATCAATTCCATTAACTCGAGAAATAAATAACACAAGCAAATTAAGATCGATAGATATATTAATAAACTGAAAGTTGAATTTGAAGGACATGTTGATCGATCGATCTATCGATCACCAACGGAGAGAAGATTTATGGGGTATTAATTACAGACATTCCATGCTTGGTGGTTACCTGCGCATGTATGAGCTTGGGGACCTCATTGGTAATCTCGAAGTAAATGTCTGCATTTAGACTCCCATTCATCGGCTTCACCAACGAGGCGGCCGTAACTACAACACGAAACTGCGGCACGCCGTCGACATGCCGCAACATGACATCCACCACCGTAGGGTGCCGCAGCATTAACCGGAAACTCTCGTTGCACAGCGCCAGTGCGACTTCGACGGCCTCAATCCCTTTAAAATAAAAATTGGGCGCCAAATGACCGTGGATTATACTTTCCCACTGCGTGTACCACGCACTGGTTGTCGCGGCGGTGGCCAGAAGGACAAGCAGGATGACGGCTGCCGGGGACCGAAGGAGATCATGGCGCACAGTGCGATCCATGCATATAGATTGACCTACGTCGTATATATATATATATATGTAATACTAATATTTACGTACGTAGGACGTTCAGTGAGGCGATGAGAAAGCTAGGCGAGGGAGGCCTTTAAATAGAGTTTAGGATTGCAGCATGTTCCGAAATATAATTTAGTGCAACAGGATAAAAAAATATAATTTATTTTAGCTAAAGTTAAATTTTTAAATTTATTTGTATTTACATTTTAAGTATAATAAAATTAATTTTTATAATTAAAATTTGTGTTATTTCGAGCCAAATAAAATCTTAATGTTCCTTTTGCTTTCCAGTTGCCAATAGGGATATTGTTGGACATAATTAAATAAAGTGGAATTGGGTTGAATTAAAAGCAGTGTTGGACGTAAAATAAAATTAATTAATTTATTAAGAATTGTGTTGGATATAAGATAAAGTGAATTATACTTTGTAAAGAATATGATATAAAAATAATTTTTAAATTTTTTAAACAATGAATTAAAATTTTTAGTCATGGTAATTTTTTCATCGCGTACTAAGCAGAGTCGTGGAAAGTTTAATTTTTTTTTATCTCAATTTAAAAAAATAATAATATTGATATCTCAGATTATAAAAATGTTGCAATTTAGTTTCAAATAATATTTAGGCGACGCGGTTAACTTCTTTACAATTTTCACCATTATGCTCTCATATGTATATATATATCCATCACAAATTAATATTGAGTTTTTTACTTTTTAAAATAATATTTTTAAGAAATAATTATGCCACACAATTTAGTTTTATTTATGTCTTACCCATTCATTTTTAGTTAATTACGCTATGCACACTCAAAATATTACAAAATCTTACATACACACATTTGAGTTAAAACTTAACCAAAATCTATTTGAAAAAAAATATTCTGTTAGTAAATCATTAAAATTATATTTTTACTCTTAATAGTACATATTTTTTTCTTTCTCAATACCACACTAAAACACTGATTTGTCCTAAAATCAATTCACATCGCGGATGTCTCTTTCCTTTACCGTCACCTAAACATTAAGGTTTTAGGATTTTCACTCAAAATATATTTAAATATCCTTAAAATAATATAATGAACGGCTCAGATTTTTTGTAATCTAACTATAGTTAGGTTTTTTAAAAAATTATAAAAAAAATAAGTTAAAATATGTGTATGTAAGATTTTATAATATTTTGAGTATTCATAATGTAATTAACTAAGAATAGATGGGTAAAACATAAATAAAACTAAATTGTGTGGCATGCAGATAATTATTCCTATTTTTAAATATTAAATTTTTTATTTTTAAGATGTTTTAACTTTTTAGAGGAGCGGATGAGATGGGTAATTACAAAATAAATTTTACTTTTCTATTAAATTATTTATTTATTTATTTATTTATTATATAAATTAGTATTATTTTAGTTCTCATGCAAAAAAAAAGGGCCTGAACGTAAATATGTAAGTTGATCTATCAGCATATATATAGTTTACAACCTCTATCAAACGGCAACAATAAAAACATATCTAATTAATTAGCATAAAGAATCATAATATTAAATACTTGTCTCATTTTAAAATATAATTAACCAAAAAGATATGTAACCGTACAGTCAAAATTTGAAAATAAAAATTTAATTGATCAAGATCATTTTAAAAAAATATTTGGGTATGTGTAGCTGCATAGCATTATAATACTTTAAATAATCTTAATTATTATAATCTGCATTCCGCGTTACACATGATATATATAATTATTAGGATATAAGTTTGGCATGTATTAAGCTTGAGAAAAGACACTATTTTGAAATAGACTTAATTTTGAGCCATTTGAACTTTTCTCACTTAAAATAATTGAATAAATAAATTGATCAATAGATTGCCTCAGTATGCGAATTAAACTACAAGCAATTAGTTCAAAATTATTGCAGCTGTTCTCAACTCTGCAAATTTACGCATTTCACCATCGTTTAGTAAATATTATGTATATCACACTCTACTTATGTTGGCTATTATTACAATAGAAATATAAAACCAATAAGCAGAGTGTCATATGCGTAATATTTACTAAACGATAGTGAAATGCGTAATTTGTGATGTGTCTTGTATGTAAATCCCCTTAATTTTTTTTTATTATTTGGAAACTTATTTTAAGTGCATTGTTGATTTTTTTTCTACTTTCCTAGATGATAGTCCTCGATATATTTACTATAATACAAATAATAAATTAGATGAAGGAGAATAAATATTTGTTAGGATTCCGTGTTAATACTGTCCAAAAAAATTAAAATATTCAAAAAAAAATTCTATAGACTCAGTACTTCTTTGGCATGATTCTAGCAAAGAAATAGGAAATATATGTTGAAATTTTTTTTTTATTTTTTAATAACTCAATTTCTTAGAGATGAAATCAGTCTAAATTTATAAATTTCTAAGAGAGCATTTAATTTACTGTTATTTTGATGTTATGTTATATAATTATATCTATTTTCTCTCTCCTACCGCCCACCTTCTCCTTTTTTCGCAAAATTATTTGATCAGGTCAATTCTCTCTCTCTCTCTGGCAATACATGTATACATTTTACTATATATATATATATAACTGTAATATCATTTTACTGTATTTAAAAATTATACATTTGAGATTATTTTTGTTGGTAAAAATTAAAATTTTATTTAACATCATCCCAAAAATAAGTAAAAAAAAAATTTATGAAATTTTGAATAATAAATTTTTTTTAATATTATGAGATGTATAAGATATAAAGTAACGTTTATTTTAAGATTAAAATTTATATTAAATGTG
The DNA here is from genome assembly GCA_002786265.1 of Apostasia shenzhenica. Classification (NCBI taxonomy): domain Eukaryota; kingdom Viridiplantae; phylum Streptophyta; class Magnoliopsida; order Asparagales; family Orchidaceae; genus Apostasia; species Apostasia shenzhenica. Next base: position 1,135,206 of record KZ451906.1, read on the forward strand.
AAATAAAGTTGATTTTTAAAATTAAAATTTATATTATAAATAAAATAAAATAAATAAAATTTATAATAAATTTAAAATATTAGTAAAAATATTAATTTTATGTTTTTAAAATGACATCAAATAATTAAGGCTATAGTGACAGACACCATTGACTTTTTGATAAGACCTTTTTATTATTTTAATTTTGACAGAAAGGAGAATATATAACTCAAAAGTCAATGGTGTTGAAGGCTGGATAATATAAGAAAATCGCTTCCTTGCCCATTAATCTGCCCCAAGAGAATAGCTATCCTCCATGTGTCCACCATAGGTTGAGCCGAAGCAGTCTAATTTTTTCGTATCTGAAGCAAGATTTTAAAATTTGATTTTTGATTCGATTTTAATTACAAGATAAAACTATCAATTTCGATAATTTCGATAGCTTTAAAATTAATTGTCTTATTTTTTTATAAATTATTTAAATTTTATAAAGTAATAATAAATTTTATTAATACTAATTATTGAATATTATTTTTGAAGAGAGATTAGCTTTCGTATTTTGGGCCGAGTTTTGACTGAAATTAAAACTCGATAGTTTTCTCAGGTCGGCATCTAACTAAAACCGGCTAGAAACTAAAAAGGATTTAAAACCATGATCTATAGGCTTCCAATTATAATATTGGATTAATTTAATATAATTTTTTTAAATGATTAAAACTACTGATCATATTCTACACTTAGAAGACGTGGTCCATTTATTATTTAAATGTGTCGTTTATTTCAATAAAATTACATTAGCATTGAATATTATACATAAAGTTATTAGAAAGGTGGCGTGTGACAAGTGAATATTGAAAGAATAAAATTTTTAAATATATTGCATATAAGATTTTAAGATAATATCTTGCATTTAATAGGTCCATAAAATTTTAAATGATTGCATATTGTTTCTTAATTTTAAATTTTATTATCATTTAATCCATTCACCTATGGTATTTATTTTATTTACTTTTATCCCGTCGTGTGAGAATTTTGTAGGGTTATAAAACCCTTGATCTCCATCACCAGCTAAGTATTTTTCATCAAATTACATTAATCGTGCAATATAAAACGGACCATGGACCAATGGCAACAAAACTTGTACTTGGGGATCGAGCATAGTAAATCCTAGCTAGTACCTCTAAACTTATCAGTAATTATTATTATTTGTTGATGGAAAGATAGAGTCCTGCGAATTAGTGGCATGCAATGATTCTACTTGGAATACTAATACAGAGGAGCTAAGAATCATTCATAAGAACACACAAAAATATAAGGTGCTTTAGGAATAGTTTCCTCTTGTCCACTTGGGAGCAAGAGAAAAAGTCCCCGTTTGTTTGACAATTCAAAATTAGTCTAGTTTAATTTTAAATAGATATATCACATCATACATATCAAAATAATAATTAGCTTATATCGCATTCCTCACATATTTCAATATAATAACTAACTTTATATTACATCTCTCACATATCCCAATATAATAATCAATTTTATTTCATATCAGTCACATCTTTCAATAAAAAATATCTCTATTCAAGTTTAATTTTAACCTTACTAAATTTAAATCTTACAAATAAATATGCCAAAAAGTTTGATTAGAAGATTAATTAGTACAAGAAGAAAGAGAAAAAAATTTACAATGCTTATTTCTCTCTTGTCAGTAGTTGATTCTAATGATAATAAAGATCCTCTGAAGCTCTGCGTAAAAGTATTTATAGGTAAGTTAAGGCGATGCTCAGTAGTTCTACATTAAAACTGACTACAACTGTCAGTTTCAAGAAGACCATTGATAATATCAAAAAGAGAACACGTGAATTCTTGATCGTTTAGTCGTTGGGAACCGAATGACTAGCTATTGATGACCGGAAACTATAATTCCTAGTTAACTAGAAATGCGAAGAGTTCTATAGCAGAAATTGTGTGAACAGGACTCTAACGTGGCAGTTTCCATCTAGCCGAGAACAAAGACTACTGTAAATGGCCAAATGTCGTGGCCGACATAATTGACAGGAAGCTATACATTTTTGATGGTTGGACATTTCTGTAGAAGTAGGGATAAGTATAATTATTAGAGAGTGAAGTTGTGAGATCTTTGTATTCTCTTTGAAGATCTTTTGAAGAATAGTGAAAATTTTCTCTAGTACGATCGTAGTTTTTTCCAGTTTTGGGGTTTTCCACATAAATTTGGTGTTCTCTTATTTTTTCTTCTGTCTTCTGAAATTTGCATCGGATTTTCAGTGTAGCTTATGATTTCGAACTGTTTTTTTTTTTTTTTTTGCTGCATTGTTGAGGGAATTACCCTGGACTTCGTATTGCCAGGGAGATCATATTCCCAATAAGAAGTTCAAGTAGCTTAAACAAATACCATCTCAAACTGATTTGTTCTATTCCAAACATAAGTTGTAATTAATAGTGTTATTGCTATGACTCAATACGTCAAACAAATTCAAGATGCTAAATCTTTCGTACTTAGCATGAACGAAGGGTTCTCAAAGCATTTGGTGGAGTAAATGTAGAAAGAGATTTTTTACTTCAGCAAAATGCTTGCATTTGATGACCCGACGGATGGTTTTTGGTACTGACAAAGTTTATTGCTTACGTTGTTTGTCGTGTTTGATTTGAAAATACTCTCTATTTGGAATGCTTAATTTTTGTATGCTACTTTGAATTACTATGCATTTCTATAGGAACTCACCTTGCTTATTAACTTGAACGTTCACAACATGATTGGTCTTGTTAAATGAACTTTTCACTATGCGTTTGTGTATTGTTTGCAACATGATTGATTTTTTAAAATGACTTGTGAAAAATGACGAAATCTTCATTTAACTTGAATCTCTAAATTTTGCTGTGGTGCTTTCGAATAGTGATTATTTTCTATAGAAAATTTATTTACTAGGCGTTCAGTTTGTTATTATTTTGATATTATGTCATGTAATCTAGATGTCATAACACATAGATATCATCTTTTGACTAATAATTTTATCTTATAAAAAATTATTTATAGATGTCATTAAACCAAATAATTATTTTCTCTAGATAATATAATATAGGATAAATTGCACAGGGGCCCCTGATGTTAGAATGACATTAAAATAGATCTTATATTTTGAAAAGTCTAGATTTGGGTCCCCGAAATTGTATTTGCACTGTCGTTTGGTCCCTTAGTTTAAATATCACTTTTTTGGATGATCCAGTTAGATAGTAATGATTAAATTTGACTGTTAGCCACATTTATATAGACCAAAATGCTCTTATAATTCTCTCGAACTGCTTTATAATATTGAAGAAAATGGGTAAAAAATTTGATGGCAAAATAGTAAAAAGCTAGCAAATTTCAAATGTGGGACCAAATGACAGCGCAAACACAAATTTGGGGACCCAAATCTAGGTTTTTCGAAATATCAGACCTATTTGCAGTATCATTCTAATCTCAAGAGCCCCTGTGCAATTTATCCTATAATATAATATCAAAATAACATTGAACTAAATACTCCTTTAGTACAATTTGAATGATCGGCTTTATTTCATGTTACTGTGCTTGCAAATTAATGTACATGTGGTCATATACATAAAGCCTTTTTGATGCACATTTTTTTTTAAAATGACAGACAAGGAATAACATGCAGCTCAACATGTTCGATCTGACATTGATATGTCAATTTAAGTAAATTTAAATAATAAATAATTAATTTAAGTTATTTATATTTAATCTTAATGCTAGTTTCAGTAATCCCTAAATCCTAATCGTAGCTTCGCACATTGCGCTCTGTGTGTTGCAACCTACGTACGCCTGCTCTTCTCCTTTCTCTGTCGACAAAAATGCCGTCACAACTATATATTTCATTGGAAGTGTGTCATATCATCGAAAGTGTGGCATAAAAATCAATGGGTTATCTAACCTATTATATCATGAAAATTGCTTTATATTGGTCGGCAAAAAAATGTTTAATAGGTCTTTTTCAAAAAGTTAAAATTGAAGTATTTTTTCAAATTATTTGTTGTAAAGGATAGTATATTTTGCCTTTTTAAAGAATTTTTTTGCAATAGTGTAAGCTTTATTCAATAATATTATGGTCCGTCAAAAGTATTCCAACGAGCATTTGCTAGCTCCTGATAAAAGCCTACAAAGCCTTAGTTTTATCATCATTTGAATTGCATAAATTTTAATTCAATATTTTAGATTATAAAGTAAAAAAGTTAAGTTGTTTTGATTCAAAATAGATCCAAAGATTCGATATGTCACGGGTCATAGATCTGATTTGGATTGACCACAATCCAATCCTGTGTTTGATCCAATCTAGATGTTATGCTAGTCGAAATTGGATCAAAGTTCATTCGATTCGAATTCAATCCACTGACAAGCCTACCTAATTTCAACAAAACAAACTAAAATTATATATTGTACCACAATATATAATAATCAAACAAAAAAAGATATGTGCATGGCAAGAGAGTTCAAAATTAAAAATGGTTACTTCAATTTAAATCTACAAGATGAGGGTCCAAATATCTTATCTAAGCTCTCATTTGTTTGGCAAGTTATAATTAATTTGTTCTAAATTTAAGCAGATATATCACATCACGCATAAAATTTAATATTAAAAATTAATTTTATTTCATATTCTACACACATTACTAAAATAATAACTAACTTTAATTTATATCATTCACAGTTTTTAATAAAATAGTATTTTTAATTAAATTTAATTTTAAATTTTATAAATAAATGAGCCTTTAAAATGATTAATTTTTTATTTTAAAATTCTACTGAAGGAATAGCCCTTCATGTGTTGCAATGGAGAGAAATCAATAACCCAATCTCTTTTGATGATTGTATCTGTATATTTTTCTAGTGTATGATTAATTGATCAAATTAATTAATGTAATTTCATTAAATTATAGTTGCATACCATTAATTTTTGAGTTCATTAAGACTTAATATTCTGCTAGATAAATGAATTAAAATTTAAAATTATAATTAATTAATTTAATATTAGTGAGTTAATTATTGAGACTGTAATAGCTAGAAATTTTATAAAATATAATATATATAATTTAAATTTAGTGGCTCAAATTAAATCCACCTGAAGCTCCACGCAAACGTACCCATCGTTAATCGGCGATCAGCAAGCGCTTGATCCACTTGATGCAAACTGGGCTTATTCCATTATGTTCTAAGGCCTTGTTTGGTTGGAGGATGAATTTGGGTAAGGAAAGAAAAAATAATTTATTTTATAGAGTTGATGGGAAAGAAAATTATTTTAATATTGGGACGTGTGTAAGATGTGAAATAAAGTTGATTTTAAGGTTGGAATTTGTGTTGGATGTGAAATAAAGTTGATTTTTAGGCCTCGTTTGGTTCGAGCTTTTTTTTAGACATGAAAAAAAAACTATTTTATTTTTTAAATTTAATGAGAGAGAAATTTATTTTACTATTAGAAAGTGTGTAAAATGTGAAATACTTTCAATTCTAATATTTGTATTTGTATTGAATGTGAAATAAAGTTGATTTTTATAGTTGAAATTTGTATTGAGCAAAAATCTCACCTCGAACCAAACGAGGCCTTAAGGTTGGAATTTGTGTTGGATGTGAAATAAAGTTATTAAAATTTATAATAAATTTAAAATATTATTAAGATATTTTTTTGCCTTTTTTTGGGCTCATGCCAAACAAGGCCTAAACTGATCAAAACTCATTGTATAATTATTAAAAGGTATGTTAATTATATTCAAGTCTATATTTTAATCTTAATACGGCGAGTTTAATGATTTCAAAAAATTAATATTTAGATCCCTAAAGTTGACATTTAAGTATCTTAATTTATAATTTTTTGATTTTTAAATAAAATTTATATTTAAATTAAATATAAAAATATAAAATAAGAAAAATACCGTTATCCCTCCAACCTCCGTCAACGTTGCTAGCAATGCGGCAGCAATGGCGTGCAAGATTAGCATTCAGGCCATGATGGCAGACCTGCGTCCCTGTTGGGTGGAAGCCCTGCACGCCTGGGCGGTCTGCACCAGCCCTTGCATAGGTTCGATGACTGCTGAGCACGGGCGTTGAACAAGCAAGCATTACCGCTGCAGTGCATGCGATGCTGCCCGAGATTTAAGAGGTGGAGGGGTATTTTAGTCATTTAATATATATTTAATTTAAATATAAATTTTATTTAAAAATTAATGAAATTATAAATTAAGAAAAAAAAATGATTAAAATCTAATCTAATTGTAAGTTTTTTTAAAATCATGGACCTACTTAATATTATCCTTAAATTTTAGAAACTTAAATGCTATTTATCCAAAAAAAATATAAATTAAGTAAGAAAATAGATCAGTCTGAATCTTAAATATGAAATTTAGAGATTCCATTGAAGAGTTTTTTAAATCATAAAACTACTTGGTATTAATTCAAATATCAGCGACCAAACAATAATTTCTCTTGATCCAAAATGAACATTTTAGAAATATTATTTTTTAAAAATTGCATATATATCATTAAAATTATAAAAAAAATTATATTTTATGTATAATTCATATAGCAATTTATAATATATATATAATATATAAATTTTTTTTTTTATATAAATTGTGGTCAATATATACATAAATAATATTAACAATTTGAATATGAAATATATAAAAAAAAATTTAAGTTTTAATAGCATTAGTTATGTAATTGCCCCAAGTCCCAACACCTGGTATAGATCATGGCCAGATGATCTGGGCTTGGCTTAGGAGGACACCTCATAATTTTTTCATAAATGATATAATATATTATAAAATATAATAATATATTTAATTAATTAATATTAATTAATATATATCATATTTATTATAGCATTCCCACAACTTTACTATTTCTCTTTAGCCATCGGGTTACTGTCACACTATCAAGGTTATTATCCTTTAAATTGAAACCTCATTCGTCATCAGACTACTTTTCACTTACTCTCTTTAAACTTTTTAATCGTGAGTTTGCTCATTTAAAAGAAATTAATAGCCTTACAAAAATTAGTGAAAGTATAAATATGTAATTTATCTATTAATTTATTTGCTCATAAAATTAACATTAACTCTTTCAGTTACCACTGCAATTGTGAAATATCAACTACAAAGCAAAATCTCTCGATGAATAATTTCTTTTGGTTACATTTATTGAGATGCATTAATGCATTCAATAAAATTAATTAATAATGAGTTGATTTCACAATTAATACTTCCAAAGCATTAAAACTCGTTGAGTTGAATATAGTTGTAATATCATTTTATTGTATTTGAAAATTATACATTTAAGATTATTTTTGTTGGTAAGAATTTAAATGTTTTAAATATTTTTTTAATTAAAATAATTTTAAAACTTTATAATATAATTATAAATAATTTATTAAACCCCGATCAATCTGAGGTACTCTTGGCTCCGCAATTGGACTTTAGGGCTTGTTTGGTTGGAGGATAAATTTTGGTAATGAAAGAGAAAATATTTTATTTTATAGAATTGATAGGAAAGAAATTTATTTTAAAATTGAGAGGTGTTGTTGATGTGAATTAAAGTTGATTTTAAGATTGAAATTTGTATTGAATGTGAAATAAAATTATTAAAATTTATAATAAAAATAAAATAATATTATTTTAATATTTAGCCTATTTTTGGGGCTTTTCCAAACAAAGATCATCCGGAGGGATGATTAATTAATCAAAGATAGTAATTAATTGACATAATTATCATTCAACGACAGACACATGCATGCAGTTTAATTCTATGCATGCATTAACTAGTACTGGAGAAATACACAAACGTACAGAGAAAGAGAGATCGTAATTGACATAATTATTATTCAACGACAGATATGCAATTTTCATGCATTAACTAATACTGGAGAAATACACAAAGGAAGAGAGAGAGAGAGAGACTAAAGTGAAATTTGAAATTAAAATATGCGGGCTTATGGAGATTTAAAGATAGATTTCTCACTCCTATATGGCCATTCTAGACGAAATCCAAAAGAATCGATTATCAGAAAATGGAGTACGTGGTTGAGAACATCAGCCATCGGAACCAGGTACTTAGCCCATACTGTCAATCTCCCAGGCAGTGGGTGGTAACGATCGATGGCCGAAACTCGAACAGTATACAGTATTCCTTCAGTGGAAATTCGGAACGCAGCAAGGTTAATGCTCACTGGAACGGAGTTCAATATTAAGATCAAACGTCGAACACTGTAATGAGTCTCCCCAAGTACTTGGTTTCACAGCTGTATCGCTTCCTTCATGATAGGCTTTCCTTCAGAAGCGTCAAATGGTATCCACAAATTGCTTGAAGTCGCTCTAATTGGGAAGATGGGAAGGAGGAGGAGGAGGATGACGACGGCGGGGGAGCAGAGATGACGAGTACTACTACTGGCAGGAGCCATAGATGTATCACTTAATTACGACTAATTATTATAATGTAATTAATATCTGCTAGCTAGCTGTGATCATCAGTGTACTATTGAGGAAAAGAGAAGGAGAAGCAGAACGTTGGCCCTGTTTGACGTAAATACTAAAATCAAGACAAAAATAATATTACATTAAAAATAATAATAATAATAATAAATAAATTTTTTTAATCATACTACACAAATTTTAATATATAAAAATATTATTTTATTTCAAATACTAAATAATTTTCAATAAAAATATCAATTTTATTTCACATCCTAAATCAAAATACTAGAATCGAGTATTTTGATCTAGCTAGCATATAAGAAATACTTAAAAATAGCGATCATAGAAATACAGTTACTTTGAATTTTTTTTATGTCATATTATTTGATTGATTTATAATAATTATAATTTTATATTTTATTTACTTGGTAATATATTTATTTGATATTTTTATATATTCAATACTAAGTGTGTGTATATATATATATATATATTTATTTATTTATATATATGATTAATTATATTCAAAACGCATAACTTGTATATATACGCTTAAGATATAATAAATCAAAATGTATAGTTGAATTATTACATATAACTCACTCTACTTTAAAAAAAATATGAGTAATTTTTATTTAATTAAATAAATGATATTTTTATATATACATTTTTAAGTATAAATTTTACATTACAATAATTGACAATAAATAGTAATTATATAATTAATTTTTTTTTAATTATTAGATTTTGACTATGTACAATAATGACATAAAAGAAGTCACAGTTAAAAAAATCGAGTCATTGGATCTTACCCATGTACAAAGAGAAAGATGAAAATCAAATAAGACATAGCAAGAAATTGTAACGAGTGATTTTAGCTACTTAGACTTAGATAATAATTTGTTAATTAATAGAGCGCAATGGAAACAGAGGCTGCACACCATCATATCG
>KZ451906.1:1168320-1337415 GCA_002786265.1 Apostasia shenzhenica
TATAATGGTAATTTTTATATTTTTTAATAATAAAAAAATAAAAAAAGGACCCAGATGATAATTTTTGAAAACCTAGGGACCTCGAAGATAGAATTTAAAAAACGTGGACCTGTGTGATAATAACCCTTAAACTGAGGGACCTGGGTGAAATTTGCCCTAAAAATTAAATTTATTTGACATCCTACACATATTACTAAAATAATTACTAACTTATATCATATCACTCATATATCCTAACATAACAATAAATTTTATATCACATTCCTGGTCATATAAATAACTAATTTTATTTCACATCATTCACAATTTTTTAATAAAAAATTTATTCAAATTTAATTTAAATTTTGTTAAATTTACTTTTGCTAACAAATAGACCCTTAAATACTTTATTTACTCCAATAAAATTACATTAGCATTGAATATTATACATAAAGTTATTAGAAAGGTGGCGTGTGACAAGTGAATATTGAAAGAATAAATTTTTTAAATATATTACATATAAGATTTTAAGGTAATATCTTGCATTTAATAGGTCCATAAAATTTTAAATGATTGCATATGGTTTCTTAATTTTAAATTTTATTATCATTTAATCCATTCACCTACGGTATTTAATTTATTTACTTTCATCTCATCATGTAAGAATTTTGTAGGGTTATAAAACCCTTGATCTCCATCACCACCTAAGTATTTTTCATCAAATTAGATCAAATAAAAGGGATCATGGTCGAACGGCAATAAAATTTGTACTTGAGATTGAGTGTAGTAAATCCCAGTCAGTACCTCAAAACTTATCAGTAATTATTATTATTATTATTATTTTATTCAAATTTAATTGCATTATGAAGATCAAATAATTACAACAATACAAAATTACATGAAACTTGAATTATAATTTATACTTCACAAATTTTTTGTTAGCTACTATCATGATGATGAGAAATTTTTATATGCACTGGTGTATGGTGCACAAACTCAGTTAGTGCATGCCACATTAGCATGTGTGACTTACTTTCATTCATATGGTGTGCGCTAATTAGCATGTGCACTGTGCACTGATGTATACATGAATTTTTTTAAGACAACGACCGGTTCTAAGATTTGGATTCGATCCCTTCCCTTCCTATTTGTTACTCTCCCACTACCTCTCTCTTGCGGCGGGCTCGAGGGTTCTTTCCATTAAATAAATTATTTTTTTTGGTATTTATATATATATATATATATATTGCTAAAATAAAACTATTTTAAACATTTAATATTTAACTCTTTCAACACAGGATTCGTGATCTAAGAGAGCAAGGAGTGATCATTGATTGATGTCCCTAGAAAAAAAATTCACTAAAGTAAAGTACGAATCCTAGTAGGCTTCTGAGTTGATAAAATAGTAGTAATTGAGGCACATAATAAAATCATTTTATATCAAAATGGGAGAGAAATTCTTGAGATGTATAACTAAAATTTTGATCTTATATAATAGAGACGCCTTCTAAGATAAAACTGTGTGACTAATGACAAAAAAATCTCTAGTTAAGTTTGTTTATGCTGGAGTAGTACCCAAATGAATGACTTTCCAGAAAATACTCAAGTCACGTAATTTTAATGAAGCCAGACAATTCCACGGCTCAATAGGATTATGAGATATTATGTTAATATTATATATTGATCATAAAACTTATATAAAAATTATAACTTTTGTTATATAAATTTTATGATTTTGTAACATGAATTATGGTTGAGTAATAATTCTTATATAACTTTTGAGAATAATATACAATATTAAGAATTAGAGAATTTTTTATGATAAAAAAATTGAGAAATAAATACCTAAAATAATTAGATTTTAATAATATATATATATATGTAATTTTTTCAATTTTATTTAATTAATGAATGCCATAAAAATTTGAATCATTTATTCGACACTGCACAATATTTTATTTAATAGATCAAGATTTTTTTTGAAAATTCTTTTTGTTCTTCTCAGTGTAGTTGAATAGCATTATTATTATTTTTCTTAACATGGCTTTACTTTTTAAATAGTGTTATTATCTACATTCAACAGAGTACATACAATACATTTATTTAAATGTAATAGAATAAAATTAAAATAGTATTGCCATTCCTGTGAAATGATTAAATTTTCATATTAAAATTTATATACAATATTATATATTAAATTAAAATTTATAATATTAATTTTAACTTGGCAAAATAAATATATTTTTTAGTGTTCAGATATTTGCTAGTTTAGTTTAGTTCTAGTAAAAATAATCAAAATCTTCGAGACGAGCTAATTTAAAATAATTAGATGATTCTGAGTTACTTGTTATATATTAGAAATTGAATGATAAAATATTTAGAATAATTTGCAAGATTTGTATGCTTTTTTTTTTTAATTTTTAAACTATTGTTTACTCGGTTAAATTTAATCTTAAAAACTTGATATGTCACTCCACGTACGAATTTTAATATTAAAATTTACCTATAATTTTTATTATATATATATTTTAAAATAAAAATTAATTATTCTATGTATATATATACATATATATTAAAATAAAAAAAAATTCAGTATAATAATTAATTTTATTTCACATTATTTTTAATTTTTAATAAAAGAAAATTTTCATTCAATTTTTTTTTAATTTTATTAAAATTAATCTTCACAAATAATTACGCTGATTTGTAACTCGAGTTTAACAAGATTCATATAACATACGATGAAGATTAGAAAGTGAACTTTCATTTTGCAAACTCACACGAGCAACATTCATTAAACCATGAAATACATAGGGAGAGATACATAAATAAAATTTGAAAGATTAACCAAGAAATGAACCAACTTTAAAGATTAAAAAAAGATAAATAAATGACTTTTAATTCTCCCACTTTTTTAAAGGCTGGGCAGCGAAGATCTTTGGGGGGTTAGACATAGCGATGCACAATTTTATAGCGACTGTTGTTCCCTGAACTTTGTCGGTGGCTCTAATGTAGAGATAAAATTGAGGCGTGCCCTCAACTGTTCGCCTTTTAGCTATTAACACCGCCTCGAAGTTGAGCGGCGGCGCCTCCTCATTGTTAGAGTTGTAGTTGAGCACCGCTTTTTGGGCAGCATCTACTGCAATTGCATATCCGTCTGGCACGTGACCATCTAATAGCGACTCCCACGGCTCGTATTTCGCCTTGATTGTTGTAGTGGCACATAGTAGAAGGACGAGGATGAGGAGGATATGACTGGAAGAAGCCATTGAAGTCTTGAAGAGTTACGAGAGGAGAAGGAGAGCCAAGTTTTTTATATACACAGAGTGGTTGACTAATTAAAAATGAAATTTATTTCAAAACTAATGGTGTTCGACGCCTGTGACGCTCGTGGCCGAAGAGCGCGGGGAGTGATTGTCGGATGATGTCCTAAGAGAAAAGAATCACTGAGGCAAAGTGCTGTTCCTGGCAGGCTTCTAGGCTGAATAATGAGTGGTGAGAGGGGCGCAGGAATGAATCATCTCACATCGAAAAAGGAGGGAGATCCTGAACTGTATAAGTAAATAACGTGATCTCAAATGATAGAGGTGCCTTTTGGGGTAAAATCGTGAGGCTAGTGATGAAAAACTCCGTAGTTGAGCATGCTTGGTTTAATATTATCTTGAAGATATTAAGGTGGATGTTAATCCACACATCCACCTTAACATCCTCATTTCTGCAACATTTATTTTAAAGCTAAAGCGAACAATACCTTTATAATGAGATCACGGAATGTTACACCGTCGATCTTGTACTTTCTGCAGAGAACTCAACAACCTAAAGCTCACTGTAGAGATGGTCTTCTCTTGAAATTAACGTTCATATTATTTTAATATTAATTATATTATTGTACCTACATATTATTTAGATATTTCATTTATTTTATTAAAAAATTTAGATCATTGATCATATCACATAATATTTAGATAAACATTTGGCACATTAGCTAGTTGACTTTTAAGAAGCTGCAAACACAACCTGCTATTATATATTTATGTTACTAAATCTATTTTATCTAATTTTTAAAGTGATTATTTATTTCAAAAGTAGTGAATATAGTTGAAATTTTAAATTTAATTTGAAACTGTTTTAGTTATTCTGAAGATTTTCAAAATTTTTGCAACTCCCTTTATGCAATTTTCAACTTTGCTTTTATATTAAAGTAATTAGTGTGTTTGTTTAACTAATTTAAAATTAATCATGTTAGCTTAAATCTTATATATATCACATTATATATATGTTAAAATTTAATAATATTTTATAACATATTCATATTTCAAAATAAAAAATTAATTTTATTTCACAACTTACACACATAGCAAAATAATAACTATCTTATATTATAATTTACTCATTTTATAATTTATATTTTCACATGTCATCCTAACATAATAATTAATTTTAAAATAAATTATATTTAAATTATAGAATTTATAATATAATATCACATAAATTTATAATTTTAAAATATTAATATTTAAGTTATTTCTGACTTTTAACATAATTATACAGTGAGTTCTATATTTATTATTATAATTTTTTAAAACCTATCAAACTACTTCTATTCTTTTCCTCTCCCTTTTCTCTATCTCAATCTCTTTGTTAAGAGAGAGGAATTGAATTAAGGGGACAGATTAGTTTAATTAATTTAAAAAATTATAATAATAATAAAAATAAAAAAGTATATTAAATAATTATAAATTTGCATGATATTATATTATAAAATTAAAGACTTAGATGTAATTTACGTTTAATTTTATTTCACATAAATAATTTAATAAAAATATTTTATTTAAATTTAACTATAACTTAATTAGATTAACAAATTTAAATAATAAATTTACATTTATTAAAAAGAACTTTCTTTAACCCGAAATAAGATTAAAATAGATCCTTAAACTGATGTGCAAAATTAATGGTGTGCATCAGGTTTAATATAACGCAAATCTATAATTTAAAAATTTTAATATCTGGATATTTAATTTTTGAAAAACATCAAACGATTTTTTTTTTTAATTTTTTATTATTAAATTTTTTTAAAATTTTAATACATCTTTATCTCCCATCCCTTCTCTCTCATAACTTCTCTCTCAAACAAGAATTAATGTACATAATTTGAGAATAATATTAATTAATTTCATTTGCTTGTCAGAACTGAGATGCAGTCCATGTTACAAAAATCAAATCGATAATTGAATCTGAATAACAATTAATTCATAGTTGGACCGGTATTTAATATTAAAATAATAAAATATTTATACATAAATATAATAAAATAATATAATTATATATATATATAATATTAAAAATATAAAATATATATAATATAAAAATTTTATTATATAAATATAATTAAATAATTAATATTCAATATGATCAATAAAAATTAATTAACATGTATTTAGCATAACTAATAAAAATTGATGAATATATATATAATTTCTAATATAATAAATAAAAATTAAATACCATATATTATATATATTCAACATAAAATTAATTAATATACATCTATATTTAAATAAAAAAGTCTAGTTATCTTTTAAATTTTTTTTTCATAAGCATATATTTAACATAATTTTTATTTAAAAAATTTATTAACTTGCTTACAAATATTAACAAATAAAAATAAAATATAAAATTTTCGGTTGAACCGGCATTTAACCTGTTACTAGTTCAATCCGGTCTAAACCGGTTCAATTCCTTTTTGATTCTAACATAGAACCGAACCGGACTAGAGACCGGTTCACGATTCAGACGGTCGAATTGGCCGGTCCGATCCAGTTTTTATAACATTGGATGCACTACGGAGCAAGATTTTAAAATTCAGTTAAAAGACCGAGTTTCATTGTTTCTAATCAATTTTAGTGAAAATTAATCCGAAAAAACTATCGTTTCAATCGAAACTCAATAACTTTGACAGTTTCGATCGAAACCGCAAGCTGAAACTTACGTCTATTCAAGAAATAATAATCGGTAACTATCATATTTAAATTTAATTTGGAATTTATAATATTTAAATAATTTATAAAATATTGAAACTGTTTGGTATCAAAATTGTTAGAGTATTGAAATTATCTAAATCAATGCTTTTGTCTTGTAATTGAAACTAAATTTTAAAATTTTGCTTTGAAATTAACGAATTGAAATTAAATTTTAAAGTTTTTTTTCGAAAACGAGAACTAAGTCAGCTCATTTCTGCGGTCGTAAGGAGATAGCTAGTCTCCATTTGTTCGTTAAAAAGAAGACTCGATGACTCAATCCCTTCATTCCTATGTATGTATCTGCTGATTTCTACTGGAATTAATGGATCATTAATACGTGACATGCATTTAAAACATATATTTGAAATATTTCATTTATTTTGTTAAATAATTAATACCACTGATCATAATCGTACACTCAAGATCCAAGAAGTCGTCCATTTATTTAAAAGCATCTTTTATTTTTATTTTTATTGCAGCATCTTTTATTTCTTTATTTTAATCCATTAGAATTGAATAATATTGCATATTATACATATATTTTATCATTTAAAATAAAAGATGATATGTGATAAGTGCAATGCAAACTAAAAATTTGGGAAACTTACATATCATTTTCGGAGATAATCTACCATGCATATTTAATTCATGATATTTGAATAAATAATTTGTGATTCGTCTTTTTAAATAGATGCAATTTGGCCTATTTATTTAACTAAATTAAATTTCATCTGAATAATTTTTATATAATTTTTATTAGGTATATTACATAATAAGTACGTAAATATTAATATTAAAAATTAATTATATTTTACATCATAAATATAATTTTAAAAATTTATTTTATTTTACGTTTTACATACATATTAAATTAATTACTAATTTATATATATAACAGTTTTCGTACAAATTTAGTTTTGGTCTTATTAAAATTAACTTTTATAGGTAAATTAGTTCAATTACTTTTGTTGTCATACTCATATTTAATTTTAAAAATATTATAACATAAAAAACTTTAAAAATTATATTTTTATACTATTTTTTAAAAAAATTATGATATAAATCTGCTATCTTATAATGTATGATTTGTAATTTTATAATATAAGATTTTATCTCAATAATTTAAATTTAAAATAGATTGCATATGATTAATTAAGGAAAACCTGAATTTCAATTTTTAGGATTTTTATTTAGTGTTCAGAGTTTAATATTAAGTATATAATGTTAATTTTAATTTTGATTATGATTTTAAAAATATTTGATTTGGATTACAATTATACTTTATCTTAGTTTTTAAAAATTAATATGAAATATATAATTTTTTAGTTGGTTTGATTCGAGTTTTTTTTAGCACAACACAAATTTCATATGTAAAAATTAATTTTATTTCACATTTAATACAGATATAAATATTAGAATTAATTTTATTTTATATTTTACACACTTTTTAATATTAAACTAAATTTCTTTCTCATTAAATATATAAAATAAAATATGTTTTATTTAAAATTTAACTTTAGAATCAAATAAGATCGTATCTTGTACGTAAGTTTTATTGAGGTCATCGATAATACCGTACACTCAAGAAGTAGTCCATTTTTTTTTAAAGAAGTGGTCCATTTAATTAACATCATTTTTGACATTTTCATCCTATTAGAGTTTGAATACCGCATTATCATTAATTAAAACAAAAAAAAAGATAAATATCTGGTTAAATTGCAAATCTATGTTTTATATATGGGCAATTATGTAAATTATATTTTATTTATTAAAATTACAGGCTCTATATTATTGTTAAATAAAATCTCATTATAATTTAAATCTTAAACTCTTAACATTATAATTTAAAATTCAAACTATTAAATCCTATGTTCTAAACTATTTTCATACTAAAAACTAAATTCTAAAAATTCTAAATTTTAGAAAGCATAAGTTCTAAATCTTAAAGTTTTAATTTTTGTGAATAGCTTATATGTAATTCAGTTAAAACTCAATTTCATGAGAAAAAATCTCTATTATAAACTTGTAAATTATACACCATAAAAAAATTATGAAAATATATTAGTAATTTAATTAAAAATAATTATATAAAATATGTAATTTTGTCAATTTTTAGTGTGTTGTAAGTAATTATCCTTATTATATATTAGTTCATAAATTTTAAATAATTACATATATTTTTTAAGTTTCAAATTTTCCGTCTGATTTCATCTTGCAGTTATACTTGTCTTTAATTCATTCATTAACTTTCTATTGTGTGAGAGATTTATATATAAGTGTTGAAGCATAATTATTTTTGTGTTTGTTTAAGAAAATTAATTTCAATAATATTATAATTAAAATTGAATAAAAATATTTTTTTATTAAAAATAATATATAATATAAAATAAAGTTGGTTATTATATTAAAAATATGTAAAAGATAGAATATTATAATATTAGTTAGTTATTATTTAGATATTTATACATAATATATTAAATAAAATTAATTTTTTATTTTAAATTTATATGATGAAAAAATTATTAAATTTAAATATGGAATTTATATATAATGTGTTATATTAGATTAAAATTAATAAACAAATATGTCAGTTGAATATGTAACAAGAAAATAGTAATTAATATAAAATATTAGTTTTTTTTATACTAGAACTTAAAATATTAGTTAGTTGACAAAGGGAAGCAGACAGAGGAAAAGCTATGTTTTTTTATTAGAATAATTACCGACATATCATACTATTTAATTTTATTTATGCCTTACTCATCTATTTTTAGTTAATTACGCTATACACACTTAAAACATTATAAAATCTTACATATATATTTTTTAATTTATTTTTATTATAATGAGAAATCATAATTTTTTAATAACCTAACTATAATTAGATTACAAAAAATTTGAGTTGTTCATCATATTATTTTAAGAATATTTAAATATATTTTGAGTGAAAATCCTAAAATCTTAATATTTAGGTGGCGGCAAAAGAAGAAGACATCCTTGACATGAATTAATTTTAGGACAAATCAGTACTTTAGTGTGACATTGAGGAAAAGAAAAATATATACCATTAAGAATAAAAATATAATTTTAATGATTTATTAATAGAATAATTTTTTTTCAAATAGATTTTGATTAAGTTTTAACTCAAGTATGTGTTTGTAAGATTTTGTAATGTTTTGAGTGTGCATAGCGTAATTAACTAAAAATAGATGGGTAAAATATAAATAAATTTAAATGATGTGATATGTTGGTAATTATCTCTTTTTTATTTTATTTACAATATTAAATTTAAATTTTATTCACGTACATACACTTTTATTATTAAAATAAATTTTTTTATCTTTCTTGCTCAAAAATAATCTTCTAATCATATAGATAGTTTGGTTGAAAGAAATAATTTTTTTTAAAGGATATGAAATAAAGTAAATTAATTATATTAAAAATTATATTTAATATAAAATAAAGTTAATTATTTAAGAAGAATTAAAATAAATATGACATAAATAATTATTTAATATTAAAATATAAAATACTTTTTTAATTATCATAATACATCAAACACATTCACCTTTTTAGGGGTGATCAACATCAGTTAACTGCTTTAAAATATAAACATTGAAACTTAAATCATGCCCAATAATTTTTTAATATCAAAAACCTAAATTAGAACTGATCTAATGGTTGCTCGACTATTCGATTAATTATAAATATTAATTTTTAACCATACATTCTCTATCTCAAAATATATTATATAAACAATATTAAAAATTTTGTAAATTATTCAAAAATTAATATATCATAAAACTATTTTGCATTAATTTATTAAAAATATTCATAATAATGCTAAATATAAATATTATCAATAGTAATATATTCCATATTATCACTATTTATAAATTTATAATTACAATGATCTAAATATATTCAATAAAATAGTCTAACGCAATCGATTAATATATTAAGTAAATAATTTCTCAATTTTTTATATCAAAAACCTAATCTTAAATCGAAACTATCGATTTCTACAAAATGAAAAAACTTAACTCTAACTATCAGTTCGGTTAACTGAAAATGTTAGTTTGATTTATTCAGGTTCAATTTGGTTTTTCGATTATGATAATTTTTGTTATTTGTTTCATGTCATGCATACAATTAAAATAGAAGTATGTTAGGAGTTTAAAATTAACCTGATTTAATTTTAATCAGGCATATCACATCACACATAAAATTTAATATTAAAAATTAAATTTATTTCACATCCTACACATATTACTAAAATAATAACTAACTTATATCACATCCCTCACATATTCCAACATAATAACTAACTTTATATCACATCCCTCACATATTCCAATATAATAACTAACTTTATTTCACATCATTCACAACTTTTAATAAAAAAATATCTCCATCCAAATTTAATTTTAACCTTACAAACAAACACATCCTTAGAGTCGATAATGAGCCAAATTCGAGTCAAATTTGATTTGACTTTACTTAAATTTAAACGATTTTAACCTGATGTCCAGTTAAATAAAGCATAACTTTTTTTAAAAAAAAATTATTTTACATGTAATACATTTTTTTTATTATTTTTTATTTATATATATTATATTTTTTTATTAAAAATGTTTTTAATATATATTTTGAATTTTTCCTATATATTTTTTTAAATAAGCTTACTTTGAGTATAATTTGAACTGAATAAAATAAAAATAATTTTTGAGTTAAATTTCAAATTTAGAACGAAGCATCAGATTTGCCACCAACATCAAAAACTTAACAAGTCACAGAGGCCATTGAAACCTCCAAGAAAATTAATTGAGAATTCTGATATATCAATTTATAACAATTTCAAGATCCATGAATGATGCAGAACTTTGTAATCACAAAACACTAATAAAAAAAAAAAAAATTGTATCCTATTTGTAGGCAATAATTACTATGAAAGATTAACCAACACAAAAATTAATCTTTGATGTAAATAAATATTGTTGATTGTTGATGAACTTCTTTGATCATTTGCTGACAATACATGAATCCTATGGAAAGAACGCCGGGCGCTTAAGCTAACAGCACATCGCTCGTATATGGTTGTTTCTCTCCTACAACTCCGCTTTCACGGTTTAGACTCTTTCTGTTCTAATGGAAAGCGAACATTCTCTTGAATCCTCGATTTCAATTTTGTGTTAGAGCAAGCATAGTTGCATGCAAAAAGAATGAAAAATGTACTGAAACACAGAGAAAAGAACTATTCTTGGCAATGCACAGGCTTATGAACCTGCTGTGAGCTCCAGGTGAGCTTCACAGGAGATGCTGGAAATATAAATGTTGGTTTCCTCTTGCTCTCCTCCACATATGGATAATCCTCAGTGAAATGTAGCCCTCGGCTTTCACGCCTCGCCAGTGCGCTGCTCACCACCAGTTTGGCACAGCAGAAGAGGTTCCTCATCTCACAAGCTTCCGGATTGATCATCATCGGCTTCCACCCCCTGCAAAACAAGAACTCCTCCCACTCGGCCTCCAGGTCGCCAATCTTCCACTCGGCATTCTTCAGACGGCCGGTCGAACGAACTATACCAACGTACTCCCACATTATCGACTGCAAACCTTGTCTAACCTTTCTAGTCCGCAAGTCGATATCTTCAACGATTTGATCCTTCATGGAGAGCGGGAGCACTGGTAGAGCCCAGATGTTAGGATGGTTTGAATTACAATGCAGCATGTGCTCTACCGATGGCTGAACGGCTCTTCGCGCGAAAACAAGTGCTTCGAGCAAAGAGTTGCTTGCGAGTCGATTGGCTCCGTGTAATCCAGTGCAAGCAACCTCGCCAGCAACGTATAGCCCCTTGATGTTTGTCTCACCATGAAGCCCAGCTCTAACTCCACCGCACATGTAATGTGCAGCCGGAACAACAGGGATTGGCATGCATGTTATGTCGAGCCTGCAGCGGAGGCATTCCGCCACGATGTTGGGGAAGTGAGCAAGAACCTGATCTCTAGGCCTATGGCTAATGTCGAGGAGCACATACTTTTCTCCCCTCTTCTTGAGCTGGTCATCTATGCTTCGCGCAACAACATCTCTGGGGGCAAGTTCAGCTCTTTCGTCGTATAAAGGCATGAATCTTTGCATGGATTGGTTGTAGAGAATGGCTCCATCTCCTCTGACTGCTTCACTGATCAGAAAAGCATTCTCTCTTTTCTTGGATGGCTTGTTTGGAAGGCCTTCGTCAGCCAATGCTGTCGGATGGAACTGCACAAATCTTGAATTTGAAAGAAATAACTCGATATATAATTCATGTACAATGAAAGCACATATTCTAAAAGGCCTTTTTGTTTAGCCAGGTTAATTTTAACCAGGTTATCACATTACACATAAAATTTAATATTAAAAAATAATTATATTTCACATCATACATATAATGAATAGAGAAAGAAGACATTAGTACCTATTTATAAGAATAAAAGTGATGTATAAGATTATGATAACAATAAAAAAATTAAATTAATGAGCAATACTTTAAAACTTTGAGAGAGGGTGACTGAACATAAATTATGTCGTAATAGGGTATCACAGAATCAGTTTGGTTTTATGCCAGACAGATCTACTACGAAAGTTATTCATTTATTGAGAGATTTAATGAAGATATTTAGAGAGACAAAAGATCTGCATTTGATTTTTATTGATTTAAAAAAAACTTATGATAAAGTCTCAAGAAAAGTCCTCTGGAGAGTTCTAAAAATAAGGATTTTGTATTGCTTACATTTAAGTTATTCAGCATATGTATAAAAGGTCTGTTGCATATATACAAACACAAGAAAGTCTAATTAAGAATTTTTCTATTTTAATTGGATTACACTAAAATTTAGCTTCAAGTTCATATCTCTTTGTATTAGTACTTTGATATATGCTTTTTGCAGATGATATTCTCCTCATTGATAAGAATGGAGAATGTGCTAAGATGAAACTTAAGTCATGAAGAAATACATTAGAATCCAGAGATTTTTTATCTTAGCAGATCAAAACTAAATATATAAAGTGTAAATTTAGATATAATAAAAGCACTTATAGTGGGAAAAGACAATTGATGCTCAAATTATCAGGAAGAGTTAGCGATTTAGATGTCTTAGATCAATCATACAGAACAACAGTAAAATAGATTGTGATGTTACTAGCAAGATAGATAACATGGAGAATGCATCTGACTTATTATGTGATACAAAAATTCTACTTAAACTTAAAGGTAAATTTCATAGAATAATTATAAGACCAACGATGTTATATGGTGTTAAATGCTTGCTTGCAAAACAGAAATACATAAATTAGATAAGTGTTGCAAAATAAGGATACTGAGGTGGAAAAACAGGTATACGCGAAAAGACAAAATGAGAAATAAATATATCAACGAAAAAGTTGGAGTGGCCTCAATTGAGGATAGCCTAGAGAAAATCAATTTAGATGATTTGAACATATAAATTGTAGGCCGACAGAAGCTCCAATAAGAAAAATTGAATTATTAGTTCTTTCCTATATAAAAAAGAGGAAGAGAAAAGTTAAAGAAGACATGAAAAGAAATCATAAGAAATAATCTTATATATTTAGAGCTAAATAAGAATTTATTATTTGATAGAGCGCAATAAGAACAAATGATTTATGTAACCGACCCCATTTAGTGAGATTAAGACTTGACTTGTTTTGTTATATTTCACATCATATAAAAAATTTTAAAATTTAATATAAAAAAAAGCTACATTTCACATTATACACTTAATTTAAAATAAAAAATAACTTTATTTCATATTTTATATACAAACAAAAATAATAACTTATATCACATCCCTTACATATTTCAACATAATAGATAACTTTATTTTACATCACTCACAACTTTTAATAAAAAAAATTTTCATTAAAGTTTAACTTTAATCTTGTTAAAATAACCTCTGCAAACAAACAAGTATAAGAGGGTTGTAACTTACTCCATGTTAGAAATTACAGCCTGAGCACGATGTGCCATAGCTATCCCATCTCCTGTAGCAACCTACAAGCATGCATGCAGACATCTGAACATCAAAAATATTACTTGCTTCATTTTGGATCACTTAAACGAAATTCAAGGGTAGATTACATCTAGATCCCAGAAGTTGGAACTAAATTGCAAGCAGAATTTACTATAATAGGATATCAAGCATATTTTATCAACTTCTGAATAGTCTTATGATTAGTTTGTGATTTTCAACAAGGTCACAAGAATAGGAAATTGTAAATAATTTTCTTATGTCATTTGTTTTCGGGATAACACGTGAATTTGTTTGATGGGATAGGGCCCAAGTCACAATGAATAGCTATGCCTTAAAAAGAGAAATCCATGTAGCAGACCCAAGTAGTTGGGATTAAACTTTAAAGCTTTTTTTTCATTGTCATTGCTGCTTTTTGTTGATTTTAGGATAGCACATGTTCTTTAATCAAAAGGTCCAAAAAAACCCCATTCATCACACCTTAAATTCACCCTCTACCATCATCAAACCTTGTAGTGTTCTACTACTACTAAGCTTAATTGCATCTTGACGGAAATCCATCCAAAATCTGTGTGACTTTAAATTGAAATACTTTAGAGGCAAAAAAAACCAATAAAAAAGTGAACAATAGGGTATTTATATATCTCTGTTTCTGGTTTGGAATATTCTCATTTTATGTTCTATTTTGTAAGCAAACAAGTTATTCTATTTTATTTGTTTCCTTTGAAGTATTGGCTAAAAATTCTATATTAAAGGTCCGTATGACTCGTGGAAAAAGAAAGCCTTAGATTACAAATATTTGCCCAGCATTAAAAGACATGTTTGATGGAAAATAAAGTTATGTTAAAAATTGTGTCCATTAGTGCCTTGGATTGGAGACTAAGCCGAACATTAAATGCAAAAGCGATTACATAGAGGTTATAATAATGTTGGTAGAAGTACAATAGAGAATGAGAGAGGGATCGTTCAAACTGTCATGTTTAGTTAGGCTGTAATCTAATGATCTCCCATCTCATAGTTGGAGATTAAGTACTGTCTTTATAGATAAAAAACGAGTGTTATATCTATAGACAACCAATCCAAAAAAAAATATCCGTCTGGCACGCAAGAAAAGCATCCCAGTTGTGGCTAGAATAAAGCTGAAATGAACGAACATAAATGATTCTTCAAAGCTGATAGCAGATTGGGAATGGGATAGGCATGCTGAAGTGGCATTAGTTGTAACAAAGTGTAAGATGCCCTTTACATTATAAATCCTTGATGCAAAACCAAAGCAATATTGGGATAATTGAAGAGAATATCCTGATCCTGTGAGAGAGATATTAAAACCTGGATATCAGTGGAACTTTGTTCTGAAAAGAACCTTGCTTTGAAGAGGAAACCTTGAATAAGGGAAAAACCCTACTTAGAGTGCAACCTCCCATTTTTTGAGGTTTGTTTAGCTCAACTTGGGAGAAAACCTAACCTTGAATTAGACGATTGGCCACAAATATTTATGTGGGCCTAGGCATTCATTAGCCAAATACATGTGAGCACATTGGACCTAGAAGAGTATAAATATGACCTAAGGTTCCGCGAGACCCATCACCTTCTCATTTAAGAACAAAAATGCCAGAAAGTCTACCGAGAAAGCCTACGTAGGATTCTATGCTTTTATAAAAAATGGCAAACGATGATCCATGGGTATTGTTTGGTGCGCTCCTTGTTGGAAAAGAAAATGCTCCAATGTCCCCGCTAGTAATTCCCTTGCTTGAAAGAAGAGGCAACAATGAAGTAGATAATCAAAGAAAGACTTGTAGGTTCACAACCTCCATTTGTAGCATATTATGTTGTTGCTAAATCCGTGACAATACCAACAATAGTAGATGAGCTCGAGATGGTGGCAGAGGTGAGCGCATTGAGAACTAATGAAGCAATAAAGCATACCCTAGTGATAGTTGTACCAGGTTCTGGAAGGAAAGAAGCAAAAAAAGATGCTCTAAACTCATTAATAGAGAGAATATAGTGGACAATTGAGCTCTTAAGTCATGGGCTATTGGATACTATCCTATAGGCCCTAGGTTGCGAGAATAAAGTTGACCGACTCCAAATCTCGGGGTTTAGGACACGTCGCCTTAGAAAGGCAGGCTAAACCACTGTTCAAGGTTAGGGGATCACAACTTAGCTCAACCTAGTTGATAATTATTCAGCCCAACTTAGCTCTATCTGGTTTGATCCAATGCTACATGGACGGTTGTAATTAATCTGAAACTCTCAGAGTAAGCATTTAATCATTGTTGTACTAAATATTGTAATCTATCTGGCGAACCTTTTTTTTTTTGTAGTGAAGCTCTTTATCTAGCCTTGGGCCAATGTTTTTCTCCTCCAAAGGTTTTCCACATAAATCTCAACATCTTTTCCCCAATAGCTTGGTTTTTTGCCTCTTCTATGACTAGACTGGTTATGGAAGTATGATGTTTCTACACCTCAATGATTTAATTTAATTTTTTTGTTATATAGATTATCTATAAGGGCATATTGGGCATTCCAAGAGAAGTTAACAGAAATCCTCACAAGCGGATCTTACTGAAATGGCCTCCTCATCTCAAGGGCCCAATTGCAATAAATTCAAAAGGTAAGGCCTACTTGCAACGGGGCTCTAGGAACACAAATGTAATGTAATTTAACAAAACTTCACGATTGACTATCGACCAGACATAATTCTTCTTTTAGTAACGTACCACGCAGTGAAATACACCCTAGTATTACAGTAGAGAATTAGTAGCTTAAATTACCAGTGGATTTGTTGTTGAAGGGTAAATATGCCCAGCTCCACCAGAAGCAAGCAAAGTCACTTTCCCTATGAAGCGTACAACCTAAAGATTTCAAAATTCAATTCCAATGACTATGACAAGGAAAAAACAAAAAACAAAAGCTGATGAATATTTTTTATAGTATATTATGCATTAAAAAGGCACTTACCTGATGGGTTTCTATATTTAATGTATCTACACCATGGCAGTATATTTCTGCATAATCCTGCAATTCAAAAACCAAACCAGTTATGTGTAATCTCTTCAACAATTTGTAACAAAAAAAAAATGCAAGATTGGTTCAATTAGAGGGACAGTATTTTCCGAAAAGAAGTTTATGATCTATAGGCTTGATGTATCAGACACTCGCACATTCGAGCACAGGAAAAAAATCTCAGACGACAGTCACTGCTTGATCTCTTGGAATTTATATTACATCTATCATTATGACCTTATGGGTCACCAAGCATGTTTCTGAATGCTAGGATCGGTATTTTCTGCTGGAAATTAGAACCCTAATCTTCTCAAACGAAAAGGAAGTGGTGTTACACAAAATTGTAGAGTGAAAATATCATTCAGGCAAAAGTATATCTCATATGTTCCAGAAAGCAGAGTATATCTTGTTTACAGTATTGATGAGGGAGGTTACTAGCAATAAAAAAGAATGTGATGCAAAAGGCAATCTGGAACAGTTGAAAATTTGAAGGCAATAAACTTCTCTGGCAGAAAGCATAATCAGTTCAAATCATGTAAATTTTATTCAAAAAACTAACATGGATGATTTTGACAATGAAGCTATATCTGGAATTGCTGAAACCAGAACACATTAAAATTTTTGACAGAAAACCATAAAACTCCAGTTCTATCGAAAAAAAAAGCTCCAGTTCCATGTGGGTGAGTTTGTCTTGAGATCCCACCAAAAAGATGAAAGCATGAAAACAAGGTAGGCGATGAAAACAATTAAATTTAATGGTAGTTCCAAGAGCAGAGAGTCTTTAGATACATGCTAGGAGTGGATGAAGTTATTACTAATACCAAAGAGAGATGAAAGACTACTGGTGAATCTATTCAACCATAAATAAAGAGATTGCACGAATCTATTCAATCATAAATAAAGAGATTGCACTAAAAGAAGCGAAAATGGGTCAGGTCAGAAGGACCAAGTGGCCTTAGAGTGAGTTCACTAAGTTGGCCCGGTCGTTGCATGTTGCGAGTGTTGGGGCGTGAAAGCTATGGTGAGATCTTGGAGCAACAGTGGGAGATTGGGACCACGCGCTAGGGCAGGTCGATAGGGCGGTGTGCTAGAAGCTGTACGAGCTAGTGTGAGATTTGGAAGCTGGAGCATTGAGTGTCGGGAGTCTGTATGATGAGTTGGTTGGGGACGACACATTGGGGTGAGCATATTGTCGTGACGTTGGGATTGTCACGGTTGTCATATCCGAGATTGGACCAGTGGATGGAGGTGGGTTAGTGTAGCTTCATGCTTCACACTAAGATTGGGAGAAGATAGATTGTTGTTGAAGTTTCTTGCGAAAAGGAGCAGAACTGTCAAGCAGGGCAAGCAAAGGCAAGAATAGGGTAAGTCGTACTCTAATACCACGTTGAAGGAAAATTGTTTATCTAAATATATCAAAGCAAGATGACTCTCCTATTATAATATTGGAAGTAAGTATAATAAGTGAAGAAGTAATAAAATAAATTCCTCCTACATAAATATAGGAGGTTATAATAATGAAACAAATATAGTCAAAAATAATTACGAATATATTGGGAATATTGCTCAAACTTCCAAAATATTCATTAAAATAAGTAAATTGAACAAAAATGTTTTCTTGAATAAGGAAAACATGACTACATTCAGCTTTGAACTTGGAGCTGAAAATGCCTTCAGTACAGCAGAAACTTAGAAGTCAGTCAAAGCCTCCAAATAGTATGAAAAAATTAACAAATTCATGTTGATTAACCAATACTGCAAAGGACTTCTCTAGTTATAAATCTAACCAAGCCTTGAACAAAGAATGTAAAATATGCAGAAAGATTAATAACAACAAATGAAGACATATAATAATGCTTAAATGAGAACTGGTGCTAGAAGTAACCTGGGAAGTTAGCAAATCTATGGCAAAATGGTGTTCAAACATGGTAATGTTAGGGTCATCAACCACAGCATTTAGCAAGGCCCTCTCAATCTCTCTGCCAGTCATGTCAGCAGCATGAACTATTCTATGATGAGAATGACCCCCTTCCCTTGCAAGATGAAGCTGGCCATCTTCTCCATGATCAAATGACGCACCCATAGCAATTAACTCCTTAATTCTGTCTGGACCTTCTGTACAAACAACCTGGACTGGGAAGACAAATAAAGCTATAAAAAAGCACTTGTGGGTGATTTTCATTGATAGCATGGTCATGGCCATCTAGCATCCAACTAGATCATAGAGAAAACATGCAACAAGAAATGAACCAACAACATTCAAGAAGATCAAAGCAAAAGTAATGTAGGACAAGAAATATGAATGATATTTTTTATTTATATTTAACAAAATTAATTGATAAATTATTTTAATTAAGCACAAGAATATTTTTAAATAAAATATATGATTAAATAAAATTTATAAATCTCACAAATTTAAATTATTTTAAAATCAGAATTAAATTAAATCAATAATAAATAAGAATTTATCAATTAAATTAGGGCAGTTGTTTTTAATTTAATAAGTTAGATTTGAAGTTTAGGAATTAACGTCTGATATCTCACAAATAAACCAACATTAATTTTACTTTCAATTTTAAATTTATGGTCACACAATTAGTTTTAAATAAAATAATCAAAGAGCAAATAATTTTATTAAAAATAAATAATCAACGATTTGTTGGATTCGATGAGAGATTATATTAATAAGGGCAGTAGAAACTCAATGCGAGATTGACAGGCTCGCATGTGAGGATGCCACGGGAGGTGCTACGCTCAAGTCTAATGAGCGACATGAGGCGGAGCAAGTGAGTCACGGATGAAGCTGAGGAGCAGTTGGCGAAGCCGGTGGGTAGAGGTGCCAAGGAATGAGCCATCATAGTGGTGAAGACGGGGCAAGAGTGGAGCCGGTGAGTCTCAAAGCGAAGGGGATAAGAAGCGACACTCGTCAAAGGCGAGCAAGTGTGCAAAGACGAGTCGGGTGGTCCGGAGAGAGTAGAAGATGAAAGAACTTTTTTAAAGGAATAAAGTGGATAGCTCGACTATTTAAAGATTCTCACCAAAGGCTAACACTACCCTTTTCTTTATCGGAATATCAATTCTTTAACCAAGATTTAGGCATCCAGAAAACTCTATACTCATTTCATTAATCAATAACAATCTCTTAATACAATGCTAAGCGACCTCTTTATATAAAGAGATTTCATAAAAAAATTTGAAAATATAATACTAAATGTAAAAAATAAAATATCAAATAAATCTGAAACAAATATGGAGCTAATTCTATTACATTAAAATAAAATCAACTAAAAAACTAGCAGGTCTTCAAATCTCCCAAATTAGCTCTAAATAACCATTAAATCAAATTAAATCCGAATATAACTAACATGAAAATTTCCAATTAGCTCTAATAGATTTAAATTTGAATTTTAATATTCTCGTGGTCGTTAAATTATGCTGATCCATGTCTCCAACAAAAACTCCATTTCAGTCGTATTTAAAATTGATAGGAATTGCCGAATAGTAAAAGGCACCTTTTTCTTAATCCGCAACTAAAAGAAAGGAATTGAAGAAAACATTGGACGAACCAAATTGTTAGGCTTTGTCAAAAATGTAAGGCCAAAATAATGATTTTGAAAAACCCATAGACCAAACTATAGTTACAATCAATATAAGGAACCAAGTGCTTTTTACCCTAGATCATAATATGAAATTTGAAGCAACAAAATTTGTTTTACAACATAGGCAATAAACAAAAAAAAACACTTTTGCAACTGTACTCCCCCCCCCCCCCCCCCCAAAAAAAAAAAAAAAAAAAAATTTATCAACAAGTTGATACAGTAACCATTGAGCTTTCAAAGAATCACTAACATGCATTTCAATCACTTAGTGCAGAGAACATCATAAATAGACACACTTAAGTTATACTACTATAAAATGGTGGAACATGATGATTACCAACCAACTAAATCAAAACCTACACTATATCGATTGAAAATGACAATGTACTAACATATCTGATATTGGCATAGAATACACACATAGAATACCAGATCATATTAACACCTACCAACAAAGACAACAAACCTATTCTTCTAATTTTAGTTGCTTTAAATAGAATATACCAACTAAATCTAGTACAGCTCATTTTTGAAAAATTAATATAAATAGTATAACATGCTAAACCATAAAAAGACCTCTTACCCAAAGCAAACTCTAGATTCCTATTATAGGGAATAATATTATCCAAATCACAAAGCTACGACGAGGTCATCATAGAAGTTTCTGTAAACCATAAAAAAAGTCTAATTACTTAAATCTATGCCAAAATAATGCTCATAAGAATTTAAGAAATAGAAGACCTAAGGACATCTCTGGCAAAATCTTACCTTTACTGTTTCCTCATCACATAGGTAAGCTCCTGCAACAATCGTGTCGTGAATGTGATTCTCTACAGAATCTGAAGGACATAAAACAGCACTCACACCACCTTGCGCATAATTTGTATTGCATTCATAAGGCTCAGCTTTGGTGATTATAGCAACGCATCCATACTTTGAAACTTCAAGAGCATATCTCAAACCGGCAACACCACTGCCGACAACAACAAAATCAAAGTACTTCGTCACACTTTCATTGATGGATGAATGTTTTGGAGTTGTGCCGAAACCATTATTCTGATTAAGCGGGTTTTGGAAAGAATGATATCCATTGCAACATAATAACCTAAAAGATCTGCTGATATAATGCCATAATGAGAGTACAAAGTTAGAGATTACATAAATTTTTAAGTTAATATAAAACCAAGTTTAATTATTTGAAAAAAATAAATATAGTGAAAAAGAATATTGTTTGAAAGAAAAAAAAAGAAGATCAAGGGGTATGGATATTGAAAATGAATATTTTACTCATATTAGACATGACTATATTATATTATGTTAATTACTTAATAGAAGTAATTACAAAAAAATGGGAGTATGGATATTAAAGAAGCACATATATAGGCAAGCGATAATATAGAAGCTCAAGGGGAAAAAAGTCTTTTGACAGACCTACTAATAATATAAGTGCCCGGAGTTTTCTTTTTTTTGAAAAAAAAAAAAAAACAATGATTGAAAAGTTCATACCAATTACTATGATAAAACCTCAACAAAATAGAAAGTGAAACATAAGTGAAGTAGAGGAATTAATACAAGTGAAACACGAAAATTACTTCTTTAATTCACCTAAGAGAAAGAAGGCTATAAATACAAAGTGTCACGTATGTACTTATCCAATTTCAAAATTTTATTCATGTTCTTAAATTATGGATCATAAACAAACATTTGAAATCTCTTCCATCTTTCCGGCATGAAAAAAAACTTGATATAGCTCCCATTTAAAATAATCCAATGAGTACCTATGCAAATCTAACAATTTTTTATTACATCCAATAAGATTCCATGAAAACCTACTAGTTGCCATGAAAATTCTATACCTCTCATACAATGTTATAACCTTTTTATAAATGACAATACAAAAAATAATTAGCAATCACTGTGATAAATTGTCAAAAATAATGTAAAATGAAGAATTTTTGTGCTTGAATGTGACTTCTGTCATGGGATTAATTGCACTCAAGCATTGGCCCGCCAGATTATTACTCATTGTTAAAGGGGTCCCTGTCAAAGCATAAAATTCATGTTCCAGCCTTCAACAAAAATGAGAATCATGAAATGATATGAAGACCTGACAAAAGCTTACAATCACTCTGCAGCCATGATGGAATTAATCGCATGAAATTAGATGTTACAGCAAAAGCAGAGTTCATAGCATAGCAAGAGAGAACAAGAAACAAATTTACATCATAATAATATGAGAAAACATGTACATGTGCGTAAAGCTACAAATCCAATGCTGAGTATACTCAATTGACTGAAGAAAGTTTGTTAATTAACAAAAATGGACATGATTATCCACTAACATCTGAAAGCATGCGGAATAGTCAAGGTGAATGTGAAAAAGTAGTCTCAAGTCAAAAAACTTGTAATAAGATTACATTTGCCGTAAACAGAGAACCTATTTCTCATTTATATAATGAAATGCACTTAAACTTATTAAGAAATGTAAACAGGATGCGCTCTAATAACCAGCTAGTCAGAAGAAATACATGCCCTTTTCAAAATGTAATGTAAAAGATGCTGCTGTTTCGGTCATGATATCCACAACAGAATAATACTGAATCACTCCAACTATAGTTTCATAGTTACCTTGAATTACTACTTTGCAAATATTTCTTGAATGCGATGCCATATGTAGGAGAACCTTTCCTATGCCCATCCTTGGTTGACAGGTTTGTCCAATACTGTAAACTGGGATTCCCATTCAAGAAGTTAGTAGACATTGTACTACTTCTGCATTAAAACAAAAGCATTTTGGGGGCTTGAGTAGTTGCCCGTCAAGAAGAAAAAAACCAATAAAGACAAAGAAAGTTGATTTCATAAAAAAATATAGTATAAAATATCTCAACAAAATTCAATAAGGCAATAGATATATAACAAGTGAACAATCGTGCAACAGAGTAGAAATTATAAAGATTAGTAGGTTTAACAAATGATTGATCTCCATCGATCCCCATTGAGGCACATTAGTCCTCCAAATTTATGCAAGCATTAAAAAAAGATTAATCTACAAACTCAGGAAGCATGGAGAACAAAAAAATTAATCAAACAGAGTTGCACTTTTCCCTAATATGTAGATTAAGACAACATATTGACTTCAATAGCCATGTTCTTCATCAGTTCAAATTGGAGTTCATAATTCAACCAACCACAGATGATCATTCAACACAAGAAGTATGCCAATGCTACAATCAGTCATTTTAGCGGTTTCTACATCATTCATTTGACACCCTTCACGTTGATAAATACTAATAAAGCAGACAACATGCCACAACTTCAAAACAAACACATTCATAGTCATAGCAAAGACAGAAACAAGATCCCTCTATACTCTATTTCCTCCGCAAGAAAAGGAAAAAGCGGACCGCGGGAGAACAGATAAGAACACGGACCAAGAAAGAAACCCAAGCAGGCGCAAAATCCAAGCTTTATCAAGGAAAACCGTGAGCCAAGGGAAGAAGACACAAACCCAAACTAAAAAAACCAAAAGCAATCAAAGAAGCATATCATCATGCAACTTGTCTTCATAGTGAGCGTTTCCAACAAGGGCACGGAGAATCAAAGCAAGCCAAGCATGAATGGCGCCAGATAAATTGGGAAATACCGGAAGAATGAGGAGAAGATGACAAACAGTTGCCCGGGAGATAGGCGGATGGATGCCGGGAAAGACGGAAGGAGAGAAAAAGGCTGAAAAGTTGAGGAGGAGAACTGTTGAATGCCTGAGGCGTCGCAACCGACCTCGTTCTTATAGAGGATGCGCGCATCAATGCGTTTCCATCTCTCCTGGTCTTTTGCTAGCAGCCCCTCTAAACTTTCTATATTTAGACATTAACCACCCCCAACCTTTCTTGGCGGGGGATTTACATTTCGGCAAAATTCACATGTTCATCTAAATTTTTAAACAATTATGCATTTCCCATCTAATTTTAAAATCGCATCTCACTTTTTTTTTTTTATAATTACCTACATACCACATATTTAATTTTATTTATGTCCTACTCATCAATTCTTTAGTTAATTATACTACGCACACTCAAAACATTATAAAATCTTACATACACACATTTGAGTTAAAAACTTAATCAAAATCTATTTGAAAAAAAAAATTCTGTTAGTAAATCATTAAAATTATACTTTTACTCTTAATGGTATATATTTTTTCTCTTCCTCAATACCACACTAAAGCGTTGATTTGTCCTAAAATTAATTCACGTCGTGGATGTCTCCTTCCTTTGTCGTCACCTAAACATTAAGCCCCGTTTGTTTTCAAGTTAAAAATTAACCTGGTATATCATATCACACATAAATTTTAATACATCCTACACACATTACTAAAATAATAACAAACATATATCACATCCCTCATATATCCCAATATAATAATTAATTTTATATCACATTCCTCACATATTCCAACATAATAACTAACTTTATTTCACATCATTCACACCTTTTAGTAAAAAAAAACTTTATTCAAGTTTAAATTTAATCTTGTTAAATTTAACCTTACAAACAAATATAAGATTTTAAGATTTTCACTCAAAATATATTTAAATATCCTTAAATACTATGATGGACGACCCAGATTTTTTGTAATCCAATTATAATTAGGTTATTAAAAAATTATGATTACTTATTATAATAAAAATAAATTAAAATGTATGTATATAAGATTTTATAATATTTTGAGTGTGCATAGCGTAATTAAATAAGAATGAATGAGTAAGGCATAAATAAAACTAAATTGTGTGGTATGTAGGTAATTATTCCTTTTTTTTTCCTCTGTCGAAGTAACTTTTAATTATATAATATGTAATATACCTTAAACTTAATTAAGTGAGATATAAGTATAAATAATATGTAAATTTAGATGAATTTGGGTAAAATTCGTAATACAAGGAATTATGTGTGCTAAATTTAATTTTTGAAGTATCCAAGTCAAACCTATAAATTTAACAAAATGCTATATCTCGTATATAAATCTATTTTTTATTATTACTAGTTTTTGGGCATGTGCAATGCATGTGCAAATTAGTACCTAAGATTATATTAACAAAAAAATAAGAGACTAAATTATATTTTTTATAAATTAAAAAAATTAAGAAATTAAATTATAAGTTCCTGTAACTTTGTCGAGTTTGAGTTGAGTCTCATTTAGTTGGAAGTTTTATTTTTGCTTAAAATTAATTTTATTTCATATATAATACAAATATAAATATGAGAATTAATTTTATTTTATATTTTACACACTTTTCAAAATTAAAATAATTTTTTTTTATTAAATTAAAAATTAAATATCTTTTCTCGTTTAAAAAAAATTCGAACTAAACAAGGCTGAAATTTAATAAAAATTAATAGACAAATTATATGCTTTTAGTATTTAAGATACCAAGTGATAATTTTTCAGGACTTAAAATTATGTCTAAAAAAATTAGGGACTAAATTATAAACTTAATCGCAAGTAATTAGGACTCAAGATTAGAACTAAAAAAAATCTGAGAACTAAATTATAATTTTTATTATAAAAAAATAAAACTCAGAGAAATTTGATGGCAAAGTTGTAATTTTATACAATTTAAGGTAATGTCTAATGAAAATCAGGAGATCAAATTGTAAGTTTTCAGGATTTAACACCAAGATTAAAGAAAATTATGGTATTATAATTTCTTTAAAATAATAAAACTTTTAATAT
This sequence comes from Apostasia shenzhenica, assembly GCA_002786265.1. NCBI lineage: Eukaryota > Viridiplantae > Streptophyta > Magnoliopsida > Asparagales > Orchidaceae > Apostasia > Apostasia shenzhenica. The sequence continues at coordinate 1,194,681 of KZ451906.1, forward strand.
TAAAAAAATTAGAGGGCTAAATTGTGAGTTTTTGATGTAATATCAAAATTAAGAGAAGTTATAAGATCAAATAATAATTTCTTGAGATGTAAGAGTACATTTAAAAGAAATTAGGGGATAAATTAAAAGTTTAACAGAAGAAAATTAAAATCCAAAATTAGAAATAAGAAAGATAAAGGGGATAAATTGTAATTGTTATTACAAGAAATTAAGACAAAAGATTGAGACTTAGAAAAATTGAGAGACTAAATTGTAATTTTGTAGAATTTATAATGAAGTTTAATAAAAATTAAGAATCAAATTATAATTTTTATTAAAAAAATTAAGATCCAAGTTTAAGATTATAAAAAATTAGGAAAATGAATTGTAATTGTTTTGAACCTAAAATTAAGATTAAAAGAAATTAGGGGACTAAATTATATATTTTTTAATTACAAATTACAACCTAAAATTAAGATTATGAAAAATATCTAGATGGAATTGTAATTTCAATGGTCCCAAGATGAAGACTAAAAAATTAGAAGACTACATTATAACATTTTGAAGATGTTAGACCTAAGGTGAAGAGTAAGAAAATTAGGGAACCAAATTATCATAGTAGTTTAAAAAAAGTAAAACCAAATGATCATTTTCCTTGCAGCGAGTTTTAATTAAAATAAAATTAAAAGAAATTGTGAGACTAAATTATAATTTTTTTAGACTTAAATTTAAGACTAAAAAAATCAATAAATTAACTTATAATTGTTATAAGAAATGAAAACCTAAGATAGGTTTAACAGTATTTCAGAGATCAATTAATAATTTTTTTCGAACTTTAGATAAGATGAAAAGAAATTGAGAGAGTAAATTATAAATATAATTATAAAGAGTTAGAATTTAAGATGAAAATCTATGAAAATTTGAGCGATAAAATTATTATTTCTTAAGACTTAATACTAAAATTAATAAAAATAAAAGGACCACATTCTACTTTCTATTTTAAAAGAAGGTAAAGATAAAAATAAATTATATTTTTTACAAATTAGGAATTTGTGGAAGAATAAATTATAATTTTTACTAATTTGGAATTATGGCTTTGACATTTTCATCTTAATAGGTGTAAGAAGAGAGTTTGAGCCGATGTAAAACTTTAATGATGTGTCCATAAGCGAGTGAGTTTGGGCTGCCAAATAAAATAATAATTGTGATATATAAAAGAAGAAATAAATAAGACAGATGAATGACTAAAATTTTGAATAGCTAAAGAACAAAAGTATTTTTTGAGACGAATGAGTGAAAATTTGAAGAGCTAAAGATAAAAGCTTTTAATTATCCAAACACTCGCTATTAATATAGTATAGATTGTTAGTAAAAATGATAATATTGAAAATCAACTCAGAATGACTAATTGCAGCCAAATGTTGCCAGAGTTATGTAGTATCATTGCATTGTTGTGCGTGAGCCGACCATAACAGAGAGTTGGTGATAGTGAAAATAATTAATGAATGTGTCAATTTAAATCTTAAATTTTTTATATTTAGGTAAGGTTTTTCTCGACAGGATTACGAAAACACCATATAGGGCTATACTCTAGTTTGAATTATACCGAGTATATTTCTTTAAAAATACATATTTAAAACTTTCTAGAAATTTTGTTTACATAAATTGTTAGAGTAACTATAAAAAAGAATAAATTTATGTATATACTGAATATTTTACAATATTTTAATGATATAATAAAGCATAATGAAACTTAATAGAAATTATGTTTTGAATATTTTACTCATAAACTGATTTGAAATTGAGAAACTCGAATCAAATTATTTGAAGTTTTTTTATTAAAAAAAAAATCCTTTTTTTTTTATTAAAAAAAAAAGAACCTTGAGCAAGCGGACCGGGGGCCTTCACCGCGCGATGACGTCACTATTTTACAGTCGCATGCGGAAAGTCCTATAGAACTAATTTTTTTCTGCTCGTTCTATGGGTGCTCGTAGAACCGCAGAACAGAAGAAAGCATTACCCCACTTCGTCTCTGTCATCGTCTTCGCTCCATAAGTGAGGTAGCGATCCGAGGAAGAGAGTGGAGAAACAGCATCGGCGAACGCGAGAATGTCGGGGCAATCGCCCATCGAGAAACCCCAGGTCGAAGGTAACTTCATTTCCCCCCTAAAGAGCCTCCAGTGCACAAACCCTAGATTGTTTATTTATTTATTTCATCTTTGCTCTGATGCTTTCTTGTTCTTTGCTTGTTTTTCGAGTTTTTACTGATTTCCGGAATTATTGTTCTGACGGAATCGCGCCATGAACTTGTTGGTCGTAGTCGATGTCTAAAGTGAGACGGCCTTTTTAGTCTGTCCTCGTTTATCCTAATCTGATTTTGCTCATAGGTTAGGCTTAGCGGTGATTATGGCTAGCGGTGATTAATGCTAAGTTCAAGTAGCTGCACCGGCGATAAGGGGTTCAGCCGTGTATCTTGTAATACTTTTTGTGCATGTGGACCCTTATTCTTGTATCAAATTCGATTACCCCCCTTAGAAAGTTTTAATCAATTATACTGGTTTCCCCCACTAGTTTGAAATTAAAGTCTTTGTTGTTGTTGGAAATTTGCAATCTTGTATATGAACTTGATAAATGAACTTCGGCTATGCACTATGTGCTTTGAGTTACTGAAATGATACATGAAGTTGATGGACATCATTCTCGGATGGGTACTGAAGTGCTGTAAAGCACCTTATCTAGCATAATAATCTGAATGTTACATTTGGACATCATTCTCGGGGGTTTGGGTGCATGCTGTGGCTTATCGTATAATCATGCAATCTAAAGTAGAAGAAACACAAACAGGCGAGGATAGTAGATAGATTGACATGGTTATGCATTGATTTGACCAAGTAGAAGAGGAATGTGCACTTAACGGCAAATTGATGTGCACTTAATGGCACATTGATGGTCTCATTTTTCATTTCCATACACTTCTCTTTGACCATCGCTTGGATGATCACCTTGGTCTTTGAAGACACTTTGTTAGGTGGCTATTGGCGAGAACCATCGACTGATGCCGACATTACTTCAATGGTGGTGTTTTCCCTTATTTGCTTCTTAGGAGCTTTTGACAAAAACACCGATGCACCTATCAAAGATCCTCATGTGATAGTCGATGGCTCGGATCCTTCCACTAGTGGATTGAAACCTATGTCATCGGTGGCAGACGCCTTTCTCTCCCTTGGAACTTGTTGAATATAAATAGGAGATCCTCTGTAAGGAGAAGATGGGAAAACTATAATGCCTAGAATGATTGACACTAGTGAGCTCCAATATTTAATGGCATTTCTGGGACACATGGCACACATTGAATAAATCTCTCGAGGTTATTGATGCATGTATAAATAATGTGCAATGCTTCAAGATCTCTTTCTCCGCAGTTGAAGGCTTGTTAATCAATTTTTCTTGAAATCAATTTGGATCATATATGTGGCATAAATATCAATAAGCAGCTCAATGGTTAAAGAACAATTTTAGCAAATTGTTCTCGTGATTTGTTCTGGCAAATAGTACTTGTGAATTGTTTTATTGAGCTGATTAGTAAACTATGAGAACAGAATTCTGTACATCTAAAATTTAGAAATTCTGACGTAAAGTCACTGACCCATGACCTTTTTGACTGTCTCAAAAGATGAAAAGTCATTGGAAATCAGTTAGATCAGATTAAAAACTCGTGGCCATTAATCATCCCCACCATTTCTTTTACTTACTGAGGTGGCTATAAATATTTTAAAGAAGGAAACGGTAGTGCTCTCTCTCATGCTCTCCCTCATCCCTCAGACCAAACTTAGCTTTTTCTCTAACAGAAAAGCTTCGATCAATTCCAACCGGAACCACTAAATCACCACCTTTGAGGATCAACTGGAACCATCCAACCAACTTAACCTTTACTGTGTATATCTACCCATGATTTACCCTTTTAATTTATCATCAATTCTCTATCCTAAAAGTTTCAATATCATTTATTTATTTTTTATTGTTAGAGATCTTTATGGTTTCCATGTTATTTTACTTAGCTTTTAGGATTTCTATTTATATTTTATATTTTTTTTCATACTTCATCATAGTTGCAAATTACTATTTTGTAACTTAGGTCTTTTACTATCTCATTTGGCATATTAGTTTGATGTGTATTTGTACTCATTTTTTTTTTTTTGATTTATCACTTGTTCTTAATTGTGAAAGTTTTAAATTTTTTATCTATTAAGTTTGGACTTCTATAAGAATTTTATATTTTGTAGCCATTTTGCTTGGTTTTTTAAAGCCTATGTTTACCTTATAATTCTATTTTATCAAATGATTTATGTTTATCTATTTTTTTTGTATTTTTAAACTCTATCTCATAAATAAAATATTGTAAAGAAATAATATTTCTCATTCGTTCGAATGAAAATTTTCTTTTTTGTAAAATGTCAATAAAAATAATTTCAACTTAGCAAAATGTCAATAAAAATAATTTCAACTTATTCATTCAAATAAATTTTGGAAAATATATTTTTATAATATTTTAAATTTTTTGTTTAGTAAAAATATTGTACAAAGCGTAATATGTTTTAGAATTATATGTACATATGCTTGTATATTTTATAGTATTTATTAAAAAAAATTTAAAGATGAACATTTCAAAATTATCTTTTTGAATGAAAAAAATAAAATTTTTTGATGTTTTTCAAAAAGTGTAACTAAATGGTTGGAAAACATTTTAGAACATTTTAATACAAAATTTTAATAAATAATTGAATTAAATAAAGTTTTTTTCTTGAAAGTAAATAAATTTTTTTTCCTAAAAATGTGGCCTAAGCTATCTATTAAAATCATAAAGTACAAAAAGAACAACTTATGGATGTTATAAAAATCAAAAGGGAGGGGCTTTCTACTTTCCTAGTCAAATTCCCTAGCATAGCTAGGTCGGCCAAGTGGTCAGCGACAATATTGATGTTCTTATGGACATGTGTAAGTTTACAAAAAGGAAGTTTATCATTCACTCCTTATCCTGGTGCATCTCCACTCCTCGGACAACATAAAGTGGGAGTCTCCTATCCATCTCCTAGATGATTAGGTGAAGCGTCTCCAAGAAGTCTCTTTCAAGTTATATGTGGGTGTAGTTAGTTGCCAAATATACGACGTTGTGCAACTTATCAAGTGCGACATATATCTCCACTAAAGTGACTGAATGAGTGAGTACTTGCTTTTTACCAGCATGAGAGACTGCTTCTAAATGTTCTCTGATGGCGGTTCCTGCTTATGCAACACTACCTTGAAGAGAGCTATTGGAGTTGATTTTAGGCCATCCAAGAAAGGGGAAATCCAATGATACAAGCTAATGATAATGAGTGCCCATTGGGAAGTAGCATTAGATGGCATCACCTCGATTGGATGACATCACCTCGAATACTTTAGTATTTGTTGGTATCGGCAAGAGTATTGTGTAGGGGTAACAATTTTATTTTGAAACTACACAAAATCTCCTCACATTTCACATGATTTGAAATTGACTCGATTTTGTTGTGTCTAAAAGATAACACATCCGAAATATAGTTGATTCATGCTAATTGACTCCAATCATACTTGACCCATCAAAAAATTTAATTTGTGGTTGGCTAGGTGAACTCTATCAAAGAAATCCCAAAGATTTTGGTCTTTAAATTACAATTTTGGGACTTTTAAAAAATTACAATTTTAGGACTTTTAAAAAATTACAATTTTAGGATTTAGAGGTAATATTTCAAATAAATGAAAAATGAAATTAAAATTATGGAGCAATTACATATGCAACTTCATATTTGTCAAAAATTATAAATTCTTTACTCATTTTGAATAAAATCTCAATATACTTTAAATCCTAAACCTTAAAACTATAACCTAAAATCAAAAATATTAAAACTTATGTCCTAAATTACTTTAAAACAAAAAGTTATGTCCTCACCACACTTAAATCATAAAACATAAATGATCAACTCTAGAGTTTTAGTTTTCGTAAACTAACTATATGTAATATTCACTTTAAATTTAACCTAGTGAGATGTAAACCTTTATTATAGACTTGTGAATCATACACAATAGAATAAGATCAATGAGAATGTATTAGTAATTTATTTCATAATTGTTTTCAAAAATATCATGTGAAATTTATAGTTTTGTCAGATTTTGGTGTTTTGTGTGTAATTATCCCTAAAACTTATTTATTTAAAGTTTGATATGTTGTATTTCGGGAAAGTTAAAAGCTAAGCATTTTATAAAGAAATAAAGTTAAAAAAAATGGATGATATTAAAGATAATCAACATGGATATTTCAATCAGTTCAAATGTTGAGCAGCTTATTTTGTTGAATGAAAAGTCCTGTAAAATTGCTGTCCAACTAATTTATGTTAGAGTAAATGTGGCAAAATATTTGTAAGATTAACATTGAAATCCTAATGTTGAGTTTGATGTGTGGTCACATCAGAGCTCATTTGCATTAGAAATGATTGTATTTGAGAGAAGATAAGTATGCCGCCTATTGAAAATGAGGCTATATGATTTGTACTTGTTGATTGCCAGCCTTTATATGTATGCAAGGCCTTTATATGTAAATGTGAGGGATCCAACTTACAATTTAATGGGTGGATTAAGTAAAACAAAAATAATTTGGGATAGATTAGAAAAAGTTATGTCATCTGTGTTCATGGAAAGTATTGCTTTACATAAAATTAAATGGAGAAGAGAAATTCATGTGGTCGATTCCAAGTAGTTTACAATTAAGGACATGTTATTGTTTATGTGTTTTGTTGATGCAGTAGTATAACGTTCTTTTTGTCATTATATTATGTTTGCTGTAAGGAACAGATTTAGCCAATCATGTGGATGGGAGTCCTTCTGAGGCCACTGATCAATCACTAGAAAAAACATTATTTATAAAGCCTGAGCCTATGCGAGAGGACCAAGTGCAAAATGCTGTGAAGTTTCTATCACATCCAAGGGTAAGGGGTTCACCAGTAATTTATCGGCGTTCTTTTCTAGAGAAAAAAGGCCTAACGAAGGAGGAGATAGATGAAGCATTTCGTCGTGTGCCAGTAAGTCTGTACGCATTATTTCTTTTACTTTATTGTTTGAGAAGTTACTCCATTTAAATTTTTTGGACTAACAATTTTTATGTAATGTAGGATCCACCATCTAATGCCACAACTACTGATATTGCTGCAACAAGTCAAGGTAACAATTTTTACTATTTGATATATTATTTTGAATGCTTTAAATTGTTAGAGCAACTTGTTCTCTTTTTGTGGATGCAAAGAGACTAAGTTGATTTAGCATGCAATTGTTTGTATTTTACAGGAGTGAGAAGTAATTGGTTCATGTTTGGATATTGGGAAGTAAGGTTGGAAGAAATAGAGTTATTTTTTATCTGTGTTGCACCAAGATTCGAACACAAATCTCAATCGTACACATGGAAAACTCGGAGGATAGATTAATGTAAGATAGAGTAACCATGGGACTATGCTCAAACAAAAACACACGAACCATAGTCGAATAGTCTTTACTCTGACAACGCCCATAGTTCAGAGCTAATTGTTAGGGAAGCCCAGTGGTTTGATCAAATGGTCAGGTTGTGTATCTGCACTAGATTAAATGAATTCCCTTAAAGTTGCCATGCACATCGCCCACATCTTGCCAAATCACCAAGGCAAGGCGGTTACACCAGATTTATTATGTTTAGAACTTAGATATATTATTAAATATAGACATGGAGTAGCAACTATCAGGAGACTCCAACACTATGAAAATTGGGCAAAACAGAGAGCTAGGGTCTAGAATCTTATTCCACTTTTAACTCTCTTGAAGTAAATGCTTTCTCTTAGTCTTCGGAACCCCCTTAACTTCCAACATTTGACCTACGTAGTTGGGTCCTTCCACAAGAATCCTTTGACAAACGTCGTTGTCCAACTAATAGTTCATAACAGCTGATTTCCTTTCATTTTCTCTCCCCAATTAAACATACGTATGTTGATCATTAAAGCTGCCATCAAATAGTGTCGTAGTTTTCCCAGATTACACAGTTTTCATGTGAATATATTGGTCTTGTCTTTTTTATTTTCTATCCATTTATTTCCTTTTTATGATCATTGTTTAATTTGTTTGATGAGATTTTATATCAACAAATTTGGTACTCCCACGCATATCAAAAAATCACATTATGGAAAAACATTCACACCCCTTTTCACTCTTTCAATCTCACTCATGATGATCGGTGTAGGAATTTTAAAAATGACCGTCTATAAAAAGATTTAAGTGCCAATACTAGTGTTAATCAAAATTTTGAATTTAAATTAGTTTATATGTTAATCAAAATTTTGATAAATAAATTTATAACTTATTACTAGTGTTGTCGTGCAACAACTTTTATAGGAATTGCTTGACTTTTGATTTCATCGTAAATGTTTTATTAAAAATAGTATTTTGTGCATATATACAGATCTGTTTATGCATATAAAAATATTAATAAAAATCGTATTAATCGATATTAGTTCTTGGCTTATATGAAGTCTTTTTCTAGGCTTGTTGATTGCCTTTTTGTGCAAATATTTGGCCTATGAGTAATTTCATATCTATACTTGCCTATCTATATTAAAATGTATATGGTGTTGAAAACATTTTTGTTCTTATATATAGTTCTTACATTGAAAAACATATTGGCTCAAATTTATGTTTTAGGTGCATGAAAATTACCTTTATTAATTTTTAAAGACAACCACTTCAAAAATATAAATAAAATATCTTTTTTATATGTTGAAAAGAAAGTAACTAAATCGTAGGAGTATTTTTAGAAGTATTTAACAAATATTTTTATAAAATAATTGAATTATGTAACATCCCGTGATCTCAAAGCAGAGGTATTGTTCGCTTTGACTTTAGAAAAACTGCGTGACTTTAGCACTTCCCAGAAGGTCACCCATCCTAGTGCTACTCCAGCCCAAGCATGCTTAGCTATAGAGTTTTCTATCATTAGCCTCATGGTTTTGCCCCAAAAGGCGCCTCTACTATTTGAGATCACGTTATCTACTTATATAGCTCAGGATTCTCCTCCCTTTCCGATGTGGGATGATTCATTCTTGTGCTCCTCTCACTACTCATTATTCTGCCTAGAAGCTTGCCAAAAGTAACATTTTGCCTCAGTGATTCCTTTCTCTTAGGACATTACCCGACGATCACTCCCCGCCCTCTTCGGCCACGGGCGTCACAAATTACATAAAATTTTATTTGTTGGAGTAATGAGAATATTTTATAGGTGTGTCAATTTTATTTGTAACTCGAAATCCACTAGCATCTCACTTCATTTGAAATTGGCTTACTTTTTTATGACTTTTAGCTAACTTGCCTATTTAACTCGCAATTGACATGATATATGAATAAACATGCATATTTTTGAAAAACATTTAAGATTTTTTTTGTATATAATTATGTTGTGATAATTTATATAAATAAATATAATATAAATGCACTCATAATTATAATATATATGAAGTTATAATGTTATATATTTATATATAATATATAAAAATAATAATATATAATGATTATTTTAGGAAAAAAGATTGATGTAATTAGCTAGATTTTAATTCGTTTGAAGTTAAAAAAATGATAATCGACTTGAATTAAGATCAACTCACATTCGAAAAGTTCAATTTAAAGTTAATCAAAGTCGACTCAAAGCAGAGCTTAGTAATTCGATCTTTAAATGAGAATTTTAGACATTTTGTATGTTATATTTGAAAAATAAATTTAAAATGAAATAATGGTGTTTTTAAAATTAATGCGGGATGTTTTGGAAAAATTTAAAGTTCAACATTATTAGAAAACATTGTGCATGTGTCCCACGGTGAGGCTTCAACAGTGAAATTGGATATTATTTATTAAAATCCGCATGTTTAATTTGGAAAGGTCAAATTAGCATTTGAAACCAAAGTTGCACAAGTGTTATATGGTAGCAGTGGAATTAGATGTTATTTATTCAAATCAACCTTATTATTTTGGAAAGATCAAAATTCAGTAGTTTTCAGGTGGATTGCTATGAAGAGATTTTGATCAATCCAAATTTTTTGTCGTTTGTGTTATTAGTGAAGGAAAGTCAAAAATTAATTATTTCGTATATTCTATATTGCAATCCAAATTTCTATCAATACTACATGCAGTACATATTTTTAATAGCATTTAATATAATTTAGGCACATGACATGCATGTGTTTGTAAGAAGGATATATATAATTGAAGTAGAGAACTTGTGGTATTTAAATCTTAGTTTTTAGAATCAAGTTGTTGTGGGGGGTAGTTTAGGGAAATCTTAAATTCAAAATAGATTTAAAGTGTTGTGTGGGTAATTTAGGGAATTCAAAGTTTCAACTTTGACAATCTATTGATGTGGTGGTATTTTGGGAAAATCTTAAATTTAGCTACTTGCACCTCCTTTATAATAGATAGATAGAATAATCTTACCATAATTTATTTTTTAAATAAATAATTTCCTTTATAGCATGTCCCTTTCCGTGGAGTCAAAAAAGGGAGTCAGGTCTCATATATTGATTGAAATGCCAATCGTGCTGCCGATTACTTGGCACACATAGCTACCTTGGAGCATAAGTCTAAGGGTGGGGAATGCCTCTTCCCAATGATTTTTATAACTTTCTATTGAAGGATATTACTTGATGTACCTTTTATACTCTTTTAATGCAAGGCCTAGATCACATTTTAGTGAGAAAACAGACTCAGGTGATCCCATGTGTGTTCATATTAACTCGTGTGGTCAGGTCAGGTTGAGCTTGATCTCTGGCCTGTTCCCTCTTGGGTTTATGGTCCAAATGGGGTCATTTAATATGCCCATTACAGGACGTCTAGCCATGTGGTTCATAAAATCTTTAGTGGGTAAAGGCATGAGTTCTGCTTCAAATTTGTCTCCTGCAACCAGCATTGATCTTTTAACACGGTAAGCTTATTTTTGGGCCATATTTTCCTTGTAATGCTGAACATGTTATGTGGCTTTATGGATCATGGCAGCTACTCAGCCCAGACCACCTACAAGTTTACCGGCCCAAGCCCCAATGCAGACATCCCATCCTATAGCTGGTCAAGGTGGTGTTGTCTCACTGGTTCCAGCTTCAACAAAGCCTAGGCTCAATTGGTCACATACTTTAATTGCTATTGGAGTACTTTCTGCCTCCGGAGCTGGGACTGCTGTGCTTTTTAAGGTTTTTATTGGTTAATTCTTTGTTATTTTTGCATTGTCACTGTTATGTGGGATGTTTTTGTTTTTATGTTAGAGTATTCGTGCACTTATTTGTGGATCGTTATTTGAAAGTGCTGAATTATCCGAGTTGTGTTAGAATAAGAATACATTGCATTTTTATTTTTATTTTTATTTACCTACAGAAGGTTGTTCTTCCCAAATTAAAGTCTTGGATTAGACGTGTTGCCATGGGACATGGTGACTCTGTGAAGGAAGATAAGTCAAGCAAAAGCCTAGCTGAAGAAGCAGCAGAAGCTGCAAAAGCAGCTGCCTCAGCTGCTGCCATTGTTGCTCAAGCAAGTCAAGAGTTGTTAAATTCAAAAAATGAGGGTAATGCTCCTCAATATTATGACTGTTGTATCCCTTATGGAAAGTCTTTTAGTTTGTTTTCATTTTTACGATCTGATGGTCTTATATTAATGATGCTGAATTGCATTTTTCATAGAGAGGAAATATTTTGAGGCTTTTATGGGAATGATGGATGTGCAAGTTAAAGAAATGAAGTCCATCAGTGATGCTGTTCATAAATTGGGAAAAGAAAGGGAGCAAGACAATATGACCCAAGAGTATGCTCACTCTGCTACAGTAAATGGTAAGGTGTTTTTGTAGTAGATCGCTAAAACATTTGCTATGAAACTAATAAAGTTTCTTTTAGTATTGTAAGTTTGTTTATATAAATACGCAGGGAGATACAAGAATTGGCAAATTAACTGGGTTAATTTATTCTATGATCTTAAGTAGGCCACTAGGAAGCCGTTTGATCGGGGCTAAAATCTGGTTCTGCCATAGATCAGACAATTTCTTTGGGAGATGGATAGTTTAATCAACTCAAGTGACTATGAAAACCGCAATGATCAGACCATCCCTGGAAAATGTTGGACTGTTTGTTCTAATTGTGCCCAAAAGGGACAATTCGTTTTGAAAATCCATTTCTCTGGAATTTTTTGAAATGATTTGGCGATTTGGTTATCAGATGGTTCGATAGGGCTAAATGCACTTGTATAAATAGTCTTATAAAAAAAATGAAGTGTTCACACAAATACGTCATATACTTCACTGCATAAGGCACTCATAAGATATGCAAACTACATGAGCCTTACTAAAAATATATTTCCTGTCAAAAAGGAAATACTAAATAGGAACGACTGTGGAGCCTTCAAGTCAGTGGTGTTACTGTCATCTCAACTAGTTTTAATAATGCACCGCATGAAGGAGTTATTATGATTTTTAATCAATTGGGGCATGGGTAACTCATATGTAGCTTGAAGTTTCCTTATATGACCACTTGGCAATAGGTTTATCTTCAAATATGTGAATATTCCATTGAACCTAGTTGTTATGACCAAAATATCATTGCTAAAGTTCTAGATCATTTCTTCAAATTTCACTTTCTTTGAAAAGGAATGTGGGGAGTTTATTGTGCACAATATCAACTTTCTAACATGAGGGGGGGGGGCATATATCTGGGCATAATCAAGGGGATTTTACTGTTTAGAATATCAACTCTCTAAATGAGAGAGGGGGAAAACATAGTTGGGCATAGTGAATCTTTTCAATACCCTAAAATTGGTAAATTGCATTTAGGTCCTTGAGGTCGGAAAGGCATTGCAATTTGTCCCAACTTTTTAAAAACATTGATTTGGGTCCATAACTTTGTAAAAGTATTGTCGTTTGGTCCAACTAAGACATAATTGTTAATTTTTTATCATTATGTAATAAGATTATTCCCAATCATTTGTTTTTTAATTTTTTGGAAGATAATTTTGAAATATCAATATTTCTATTTGTTAGTTTAAGATATTTAGAGCTGAAAAAACAAGAAATTGAAGAAATTCAATTTTAGATTTTTATTAAATTTTAAAAAAAAGGGTGGGGATAAAAGGTATAATAGTCATTTGAAATGTCTAGACGGTTTAAATTAGTTAAAAAATAATTAAATTTCATATTTGTTATTATGAAAGATTAGTGAAAATAGTGAGACTTTGAAAGAGAGAATAAAACTGCAACGCTTTTACAACCCTAGGAATCAAAATTGCAAATTTTTTAAAATTTTGACAATTTGCAATGCCCTCCCAAACTCAATTGCTTGGATGCAATTTATGCAAAATTTTATTAGATCAGCCTCTATTTGTTATGACCTCTATTTTTTATTTATTTCTTGAAATATGGCAAGGGCCAATTATTTATTTCATATGCTACCCAAATTCTAATATTATAATTTTAATTTTTGTAATATTTAACACTCGGAGGTATGATCTATGAATTGGTTATATGATTTATAAATTGGCTACACTGCATAGTTTCTTTCAGGCCTTCTAATTGCATTGGTCTTGAGTTTAAAATTTTCTTGTGTATTTTGGGATATTGCTTATTATGACGAGAACTTTCTTATGACATTCATAGAAATTTTACTTCTATATTTATTTGGCTTGCTAGTTAACAGGAAGCAGGAACATAGTTACTATTCTGCATCTGGATTAGTCCTGGAACCAGAAGCCTAAATATTATACTTAAGTGTTTATTCTCTTTGTAATTTCCCACTTCTGCATCTTTGATATATCTAGCTTGTCTCCATCTGTAAAACTGAACATTTTTAGTTATGAGCTACATGTGTTACTTCTAAATATCTTTTCCGTGAAAATTGTTCTAATTTGATTATGAACTGCATATTTTATTCAAGTGACTGACGGTTTACTCCATTTTGGCACGCTGATTAGGGAGTGCCAACAACTCATGGAGAACATCCCAGGTCAACCAAGCTGATATGGTATACTTACTAAATTTAGTCAGAGAAAATATAATTTAGGCTGTTGTTTCTGTCTATCTGTGGAGATTCTTTCTTTTTATTTTTGAATATCGGGGAGATCATGTTTTTAGCTGTCTTACACGTCCACTAATCTGTATTGCAGCATGCTAAAGTTAATGGCACGCCTAATTCTGAATTCAGGACAGGTTTTTGAAAAGATTCACAGTATCTTTACTTGCAGTTTTGGCATATGTCTGATTTTTGAATATACTTACAATTTCCTTTCGTTGCTGTGGTACTACTTGACAGAAGGACAACTGTCAGCTCCTTCATCTATGGAGCCCATGACTGCACCCCATTCGAAGTCATACATGGAGGTGAGAGCCTCATTGAAATTATAAAATAAAGCTCATGCTTGGTGAACTTCTCTTTGCTATTCATTATTTTTGCATGTTGTCATCTTTGGTTATTTGTGCAGTTACTGGGGTGTCCTATAGGGCCATAGCAACTACAATATCCAATAACTACTTGGTTGTTGCTGTCCTTGTATGTCACTCATTCATAACCATTGTTCCCAAGTAAATGCAAACTTGAATATCTAATCTAGAAGTTGGAACATGTTTAATGGACAAGGTTTTCTAGTATGACTGTTCCCTACTGCTTATTTAAGTCCTCTAACCTGGTCATATCTCGTTGGGCTATATGGACCATAAATGACATCAAGCTAGGATTTGGTGAAATATGTTAATTCTCTGAGTGAAGAATGTCCCATTGATCTGGTGTATTTAAATTTGTGATTCTGTGCTTATCTCTTATTGCCTCATCATCATGGTTTTTTTGGGGTTTGCCAATTATTCTACTTCACAGCTAAATGAGGTTTTAATCTGAGCTTATGTAAATGAACCGTTTAATAACCTCTTACCACGTTGCTTTTTTCTTGCTTTTTTCTTGTCTTTGTTATATACCTGATATGCTATAGTATCTCACCTTAATGACACAGCTTCTTCATTCATTGCATGTCGTGCCAGTTAACTGAAGTGCTTTTATCTATTAGTTAAGATCACATATTAATAACCAAGATCTCTTACAATGTTGATTCAAAATAAAATGACCGTTATGAAGTACTTCAAATAATAGTTTTATGCTTTTATTTTATGAAACATGATCACTTTAAATCGTTATGACTTGTCCATTCGTTTTGAAAAATAAAGTAATAGTGGTGTAAATCATGATTTTCAGATCATGGCTATGATTCGAAGAGGTGAAAGACCTCCAAATATTAAGGTATGCTCCGTTTCCAACTTTAAGTTGTTTCATTATAATTGCGTCTCAACAATTTGTCTGCAATTCTTTGGTTCTTAGGAGATCAACGACATGCCCCCAAACCCTAACCAGCAACCCTCAGAACCAGTTGTAGCACCAAAACCCAAGGTCTGGGTACAAGATTCTCAATGAAATTTATTTATAGATGATAGAACACTGATGTTACTCTAAATTTTGAGCAGCCATGGGACGCACAACTAAACGGAAAACCTGAAGATGCTCATGCAGAACCATGGTGGAGAAAAAAGTCAGTCAAGATCACCGAATTAGAACCAGAAGGCGAGGAGCCTTCAAAACAGTTGTCATACAACATTGGAACAAGTGAACGGTCATCCCAGCAGCATGTTTGGGTTCCACCCCAGCCGCCATCTGTTGCCATACCGGAGGCTGCCGCTGCCATCAGACACCCAAAGCCATCACCTCCCATTCCCCCTTCATCATCCGGCAATGAAGTGGCGAGTGCAGGTGAACCCAGTTCAGGAGCAGATGTGGAGGCCTCCAGCAGTGTTTCTGTAGTTCCTAGGCATGGTGAGATAGAGGAAGAGCAAGTTGGTGGCATCGAAGTGAACTGAAATACTGGTGAGGTGCTCTATTCTGGTTATTTAGTTCCTTGAGGAAGATAAATATTTGTATAGTCATAATATGAAAGTTTGCTTTCCACATTATGCTATCTATGTGGTCTACTAAATAAACCAGTACTGGAACAGATCATTTGACAAGGTAAATATAAGAATACAGGATAATAATTAGAATTTATTGGTGACAATATTTGGAGATGTGTTGAGTGAATGAGCTGAGACCATTTGTTTATTATAGGGTTTTTGTTGTGTGTGTGTGTAACTTACACTCAACTGGTCTTCCCCATATTTTGTACACAAAGTTGAATTTGAGTAAGTTTGTTGGGACTAAAACGAGCTTATGACCTAGAATGAAAAGGGTGAAAGGGAATGGGAAATAGAAGAGGAGAATATCTTATAGTTTTTATCATCTTCTTTTTATTTTTTTCTTTTCTTTTACATGGATAACATTCAATAACAAAATTCACTTTACTGAAATTTCTATCGACTTGTGATTTATATATTCAAACTTTCTTCAATAACAAAATTCACTTTACTGAAATTTCTATCGACTTGTGATTTATATATTCAAACTTTCTTCACTGAAGTTTCTTATATATTCAAACTTTCTTCAATAACAAAATTCACTTTACTGAAATTTCTATCGACTTGTGATTTATATATTCAAACTTTCTTCACTGAAGTTTCTATCAGTTTACAATTCCAATTTCTTATTGCGGGTTCTTAAGCCTTAGAATATCTCACTAGTGGCCCCTAACTTTAATGACAGGCTTCCATGATTTAGATAAGCTAGCATGATCTAAATCCCTGGCAACTTTCATGTCCTTTGTTATGCTATCACAATTCAAATAACTTAATGGCAATTTTTTGTGCTCATGAATATGTCATTAATAGCAAGCTTTCATACCTTTGAATATGTTATCACCAATGAAATCCTTCGTGACAAGGTCTTATATTTTTGAATATATTGTCACGACTTTTCATATGAAGTCTAAGTATCGTGATACTGCTGACTTTAGTTTATGGTCTTTGACAGATTTATGGTGTCTATCCGTTGATAGCAAATTGTTATGCTCTTAGATATGTTATTTCATAAACTCAAAAAAGTAGGTATGGAGATGTTTAAATGTCACAAGTAGGCAAATCCCAATTTCATAGCTTAGCAAAGCTAGAAGTTTGAGTTGATTAGGTCGATCATGAGAGATGTGTTTGGGAATTAATTTCGTGTTTTTCTTGATTATTGGAACTTCCTCAAACGGGGGAATCCAAGGCTTTTAATAGGCCTAATTGGCTTAAATGAATTAAGACTCGAGTTGAGCTTTGGATGATGGAATCATAGAAACTTAGCATGGTTATTACATCATCTCTCATTCAAACGTACCTTGTGTTTGGTTGAGTTGATATTCTGTTAATCAAAAGCTCTATCCTTTGACAAGAAAATGAATAATTAATTATAGGTGCTCGAGCTTATAAGAAATGAAAGTCTTAGTGGCAGAGAGAAAATATTTTTTCCAATTTGTTTCATGGGGGAGAGTTTTCTCAATTATTTCAAGCATATTCGTTACACTTGTTGGAACTCGCTTCTCTTAAGAGCACAGAAGGTGTTGCCTAAATAGTTTTTTCTTACATGATATGTTTATTTATATTATTTTAGAATATTTTTTCTAGTAACTAAACCATATTTACTATTTTTGTGGGATCTATCGATTTCATTTCGTGTTAAGAAATAACCAATTTGAGAACTGACATGCTCATTTTCATTGGCTTGTGAGTTTTTCTTTCTTATTTTCTGTTTTTGTTTCTCCTCGAAAGACTCTGATTTCTAAGATCAGAAATATTGAATGACAATACTATTTTGTAAGATCACAATAACATTTTAAAATGTAGTAACATATGAAATATCAGTATGATTTTTTCTAATTTATGTGTGATATGATATATTTGATTAAAATTAAATCAGTTAATTTTTAACAGTCAAACGAATGAGGTCTATATATTCATTTATTTGATTTTTGCTACTTCTGTCTAATGGAAAGTTGGAAACTCACGAAAAATCAGAGATAGAAATAAGGTTAGAAAATTTTTAAGTTTATTCTATTAATTTTTAAAAAAAAAACATAAGAATGATATATTTAAAAAAAATTCAGAGGTCAAAACAAATTGTTTTTATTCTTAAATAAATAAAAATTTTAAAATTACAGGTTTCTGTGATATATATTACCTAAAAAAATTCAATATATATATATATATAGATAGAGAGAGAGAGAGAGAGAGAGAGAGAGAGAGAGATAAGGTTGAATTACTGAATATTAATGCTCCTGCATAATGCAATATAAAAGCATTATTTTTCTACCCATATTTCAGTGTGAAGTGCAGTATTCCAGCTTCTACAGTAAAAATTCCACGTGTAATGCAATATGTCAAACAAATAATAAAAAATTAACATTAATTCACTATAAAAATTATAATATATAAATTATCTTCTCTTACATAGGTACATATTAGAATCTTCTCTAACCCCCTAGTCGAATAGTTTTAATCGAACAGTCCTCCTCGAACAGCTTTTCAAAGAGATATCACCAGATCGTACTCTCCCTACTACTATGTTAACTCAGTATTTAAGGTGGCATGTGGGTCTACTGTCTAATCGTCTTTTACAGGAATATGTGTTAGACGTGACAGACTGTACCCATTATGTCATCTCCTCTCCAAGTTATAAATAAAAAGACTCTCAAGCTTTGTAAGAGAAGAGATTCGATTAGTGAATTTAAATCGCCTAGACGGCGTCGTAGTTTTTTTCTTAGATACTCGGATTTTCACGTAAAAATTATCGTCTTATTTTATTCTATTTTGACATATTTTTTTATGTTGCAAAACTTAGGCATTATATTTATAGTAATTTATAGGGGTAGTTATATAAGTAATTCTTTCTTATTTACATATTAAAGTGGTTGCAAATTAGTCCAATAATCTTATATATTATATTTTTTTTCATCCTCTACATTTTGAATATGAAAAATAATAAAGTTTCTGTGTTTGTAACGATATAATGAAATTATTGAATTTAGTATATAAATAATTATATAAATAACCTTTAATTTGTTTTTTATTTCAATTAAATTCATTTGAAACTAAGAAATCACAATAAGATTCAATAATTCAAAAAAATAAAAATAAAATAAAATAAAATAAAATAAAATAAAATAAAAATAAGATTCAATAATTCAAACGATTAGGTCGCACGCCTAAAGTCAGTCATGGTGGTAGCCGTAAATATTGGACAGGTTGGTATCACATGCTTTCAGAACATTTATTTCCCATTGGTCCATATTTTTTTTCTGATTTACAAATCAGCCCCTAAGAATTATCATTTGTTCTCTTATGAGATGGCTCATGAGTAGGCCTGTCAATGGATCGGATCATGACCCGATCTGATCAGAGTTTCGATCCGATTAAATCTCAAAATAATTTTTTTTTAACCCATCAATCTGCCCCATTTACTGACCCGATCCATTTACAAATAAATAGATCGGATATGGATTATCATTGACCTGACCCGTTTAAAATCCGATCTGTTTATGTAATCTAATTTGTAGTTCATACAGGGATATATTGTGGCTAATAATTTTTTTGTTGGAAAGTTCAAGTAAAGAGTGTCACTATAATTAATTAATAAAAAATTCTTACATATTATATTAGTAGATTATAGTTTATAGTGCTCAGTTTATATTTCACAATATATGTATATATATATTACAAATACTGATTTTTATATTAAAATATTTAATTAATTCATAAAAATATTTTATTTTATTTTCAATAAATTTAACATTATTTTAAATTTGATTATGAAAATTACTTAAAAATAACTACTTTTATTGTAAATAGATTAAATCCGAAAACCCAAGTTCCGAACCGATTCGATTTCCGACCTGAGAGGATATGGATCAACCATGACCCAATCCGATGTATAACCCGATCCGATATATATGAATTTGGATCTGGGTTGGAGTTAACCTGACCCGAATCCGATCTGTTGACAGGCCTAATCATGGGTGCTCAACTGAGAGAGTTTTTTTTTTGTTTTTTGTTTGATACGGAGGAGATTCCATTTTCCAACCCAATCTTTAGCTTATTTAGATGCGATTTTAAATGATTTCACTTATTTTAAGTTATTCTATATAGTTTTGTTGACAATATCTTAAGCCACAATATTAAATTAGACTTAACAAAGCATCGATTATATCGTCAAGCAGTAGATCCCCATAATCAATCTTATAACTTCCTATCTTTTTATTGGAAACGTCATGCTTATATCCTCTAATAATTAATCACTGCTTGTGTTTTCGACTTTAGCAACAGCTTCTAATACGTATTTTCTCATCTTCTTTTATACCAAACTAAATTCTACAGTAAGGAGGGCTTTACTAACAGAACATTTGATCAATGAAAATTCTATTTTCAATCACCTTAATAATTAATCGAATGTATTAAGAAAGTAATTTCAGATGAGTTATTAATCACTTTTACTAACTACGTGATACTTACATTGGCTTTTCCAACTGCCATTCAAAAAGAATTTGGGCATTGAAACCCCATAAACAATAATGTCTTCTATAACTTGGGACTTGGTTGAAATTTCATTTTAAGTTGAGGGGCATAATTAAGTATTCAAGAAAGTATTTATTTGGTGCTCAATATCATAGTTTGAAAGAGTTAAGACCAATATGCAATTGCGCCATACCCAATTTAAAAGGTCTATCATATAATTTGTGCAATTTACGGGGCATTATTGAGAAATGCAATGTTCTAACCATTACTAATAGCCGTCGGGGCATATTGCGGCGAAGGGCGGCGCGAAGTCTCCGGGATCCCGACTTCGTCTTATCTACCTCGTCTCTTCTACCTCATTTTAGTTCTTCGCACAATTTTCTCTTCTTTAACGTGGGAGGAGCCCTCCAATTTCTCCACTCTCCGCCTCTCAGGCATCGCTTCTATATAGATTGCTCGCTGATATGGCGCTGAAGCTGCCGCTGCCGGCGGAGGTTGCCGGCGTTTCTTTCTTGAATTCGAACAGAGGGACCTTCCCCAAACTCAAAGGTAGGGATTTTTTGAGCCTTTTTATTATGTCTTTTAGGTAGCTGATTGTTTGATTGAGTTGGGTTTAAGCACAACGGGAAGATCTTACCTTCCTTGTGATTTTACTTGTAATTATGTGTTGAAGATAGCTAATGTTTGTTGCAACTGCATATTTGGCTAAATTTTGATCTCTTTTGCTGCAACTGATTTCTGTTTTTTTTTTTTTGTAGGATTTTCATGGAAAAGGAGGGAGAAGGGAGTTTGTTGTTCGAGATTGGTAACATGCTCAATGCAGCAAGCGCCTCAACCAGCTTGGCCAGGTCGTGCTGTTGCTGAACCAGGCCGGAAGTCATGGGAAGGTCCGAAGCCGATCTCTATTGTTGGGTCAACTGGTTCGATTGGAACTCAGGTATATAGGAGTTGTTCATTTCCCTCTTTTGATCATTTTCAGTTATTTTGTGTTGTTGCCATGCCTTTTGGTGCGAAAGGTTATATATGTGAAACAAAATAGGGAAACAATAGATATAGGATAATAACCGCCACAATAATCTCAACAAACAACAATATGTGGATGTAAAATTGAACAAATCACAAAGCACCACATTTACTTGGAAAACTGTCTTAACATGGAGGGAAAAACCAAAAGTTCTACAATGGTGAAATCCACAATCGAAATGTGATGAATAAGGGTATTTCTCAAGTTTCACCCTAAACTTGAGGAACACGATTAGGAAAGAGACATACAATGTTACCTGTTTTGGGATGAAAACCTAAATCAAAACCATAACAAGTTCCTCGCCACCAAAAAATGCCCTTGTTGGAGAACTCATTCTGGAGAAGACGCCTAAATTGGGTAGCGAATCAATGGTTGAGTCAAAGAGAAAACGCCTCTTTCTTTACCTCTCTCTATTTCCTGTCACCTGTTGTAACAAACCCCCGGTTGGTTTGCTTTCATAAATAAGGAATTAAATTCCATTTGAACATTATATGATAATAACCTATCATTTGATTTTGGGATTTATGATAATAATCTATAATTGGGTTAGCTCACTAACAGATTGCCCAAGAATCTGCCTTTTTGACTCAAACAGTGGAACTCAACATCTACTAATGAGTTTGAGTGTGTCAGCTAATCGGCACCAAGTCTGAAACTTATCTTGAGTACTAATCTTTGCCGACATATCCAAAATCTTTGTAGTATCAACCTTTTTTAACTGCTTTTTTGAGATTGATGTACTTGGTGCAAGAATGGTATGTAGTGGCCTTGTTGAGATCCAATGCAATTTGACTGTCACAATAAACAACATAATCATTCTGTATCAACTTTTACATAATTTTAGTCAACCACATCATAATTTATATCCATGCCTGAAATGCTCCTCAGTAGCTCTAAATGCTTCATATCAAAGGATTTGAACAGTTCCTTTTTTGGCTTCCCAATCATTTGAACATATTATCCAAGAATAAGCATATCATGTACATAATGCAAAAGGTTGATAAATTTTTGATCTAAAATTCTTTTGAAATAAGCACATTGATGTGCAAGTTTCTTCTCTTATCCTTGGACTCACTATGATACTTAGTTGATCTGCAACTATCTTCTAGTATCCAAGATGCTCGATGAATGAATTGAACTTCTTGTAGCACTGCCTTTGTGTCTATTTCAAATCATATAGTATCTTTGTCAGCATGCAAACCAAGTGTTCTTTCCCATTCACCTCAAATCTCTCTGGCTGTAAGCTATAGATTTCCTCATCTAAATCATCATTGGAGAAACAAAGGTTTCTTTCACATCTAGCTATTGAACTTCTAGGTCCAAACTAGCTACCAATCTTAATATATCTCAGATGGAAGTCATCTTCACCACTAGTGGGAAAATCTCCTCAAAATTAATACCATGAAAATGATTTATGAATCAAGGAAATCGTCTACTAATTTGGAAATATACTCAGACATTAAATTATTTGCTGATTATTTTCATATCCTAATCAATTTATATCCATAAGGTCTTTGGTAAGTGTTGACAGAAAATCTGTCCAAATAAGGAATCTAGAGAAGGAGGGAGTCTTGATAGATGATGTCCCGTTTGCACTACTTGCTTCTCGAAAGAGTGGCAAGGAAAGAACAAGAATACAAGAAGGAACAATATACAATGCAGAAGATAAATATTTATGTTGTTCGGAGAGATCCGCCCACGTCCACTGTCTAGCTCCAGAGAAGCCATCCATTAATGATCCAAAAAGGAAAGAATTGCAAAGGCTTTAAAGAAGGAAAAGAAGAGTTCGGAGAGTGGGAGCAGTCTAGGAGAGGGAGAAGATGCTTTTATGTATGGTTATAAGCTATTTCTTTGAAACCCCCCCCTTTTGAGCTTGTGAGGGATCTCTTTTTTTTGATAGGGGAGATATCGATGTGGCCAACAGGATTGTTGAGATGGCAATGGCTTGTCATTAGAATATTTTTCCTGTTGATACACTTACAGCTACGACATTGCCATGATCGCTCTGTAAGCCAACAGGCGGGCAATAATGACAGGATTCTTTCTAAGAGAGGAGTGAGTTGGTTGCCTCATGTTTGTTCTTTGCTTAATACAAATAATAATTCAGTAATTGACGATATAATTTTCTGAGAATACATCTATTACTAATCTGATTGAGTGAATGATAATGATCTCACAAAGATTTTGTTACTTCATGTGTTAATTTCTTACTGTTCCTTTGTATTTCCAGACGCTGGATATAGTGGCTGAGAATCCAGATAAGTTCAGAGTTGTTGCACTTGCGGCGGGATCAAATGTGACTCTTTTGGCAGATCAGGTAAATTAGGTTATGGGTTATTAAAATGATCAAGGCACAGGTTTAATGTGATTTATTATAAGCCTTCATGACAGATATATGAAGTGATTTTCATTCTTAATCTTTATCAGGTGAGGACATTCAAGCCTAAATTGGTTGCAGTTCGGAATGAATCGTTGGTTAGTGAGCTTAAAGATGCCATAAGTGACATTGAACACAAGCCTGAAATCATTCCTGGCGAAGAAGGTGTTGTTGAGGTTAGCTGATAATGTTCTTATCTTCATATTTTTCTGCTGGTGATCTATCATAAATGCTAACTTCAGCATCCTATGGTGGATCTACTTTTCAGGTTGCCCGCCATCCTGAGGCTGTCACAGTTGTAACTGGAATTGTTGGGTGTGCTGGCTTGAAGGTAATGGATGTTTTTTATGCAAATCTGGATTCAGATAATCCCAATAATAAATTCAATTATTCTGCTGTTAAAAGAGGTTTATAGTTTGTTAGATTTTAGATATTTAATCAGGAATTGATGTTTATTCAAATTATTATTAGCTTGAGAATTAAAGATTCATTAATACCTTGATTATTAGCAATCTTCCTTTTCATTTTACTTGTATTTTTTTTCTCTAGTTGGGTGAGCTATAAACTTTATTTATAATCTTGCTATAGAAAAAAAACTCTCTAAATAATCCTAGAAAATTGTAATTGGTAGGTTTGGATGACTCAATAAATACATTCTCTTCATCTCCATTCTTTTGTAGCCTTCTTTTTTCCTTTCCTGTTTTGCTTCTGTTTTGCTGACCCGTTATATTTGTCATATTTTTCTATGAAAGTTATGACATTCAACTTGGGATTCTTCTAAATTTGTGGGTCTTTGTGGATATTTACTTTTCCTACAACTAGGTTGGATATTTGAAATTTTTGTGTGATTTTTCAGATTCTTATGCTTATATTTGTCTTGATTACCATCTATTGAAGATAATTTCATAGGTAACAAAGGGAAGAAGAGATGTTCTTAAGGCATGTGGGTAACTTTTGGGTCAAGGGAATATGAAGTAAAAGTGGCTGGTTGATATAAACCTGGTTAGATGTTATACAAAGAGAAGCTTCTGTTTATGATGATAATCATATTTGCCTTTAGGGGCTCAAATCTTAGGAAAATGTAGTATAATACGAAAGAGGACTCATAAATCTTTCCTAAAATAGTTGGGACGAGGTTGTTGCTGTGCCTTTGTGGGTTAACTCTCTGGGAGAAGTAGAACATAAGTAGGTAGCATTTTGTGAGTTTTGGTTTGATTGAGTTGCTACTTATGATTTTTGGTATGCAATATTTGGCACACAATGTACAAATGAGATCCCGTGTTGAAAAAAAAAAAACAATTTCAAAAAATCAACTTTTGATTTTCGGAGTTGTTTTTAATTTTTTTTTACCTTTTGTACCTGTTAGCCAAACAATGACCCATGAAAATGATCTTTGATTTTCATATATATAAACCATTTTTTTGGAATATACAAAAATTCCTAAATGTTTTTTTTTTTGATAAAATTTCCTAAATGTTTTTGGTTCTCATAAATTATATCTTGTGATTATAGCACAATTTTAAAAAATATTTCAATTCTCGAAAGAAATAGGGGTATGCTCAACACGATTTATAATTTTGTATGTTATATGTTCAATATGACTTACAGGTTTTACTTGGTGCATAAACTCGTGTATTCTACACGACTTTCTTTTTTGCCTTATCATTAGAAATGGATGAATTGGACGCTGACGAGAAAGTGGGGCATTTTAATATTGCACTTATAATAAGAGCGTACCCGAGGATATTTGAAAGGACATATGATTATTCCTGTGATATTATTGTAGTGCATTGTAATGTATTCTTTCAAAACCCTCTCGCTATGCCAAATCACCTAAAGGGCGTACCTTCTCCTAAAGGAACCAATAATTATGAGTTTGTTTCATATTTTTTTTATTGAGGATAATGTTGTAGAACGGATGAAGATTGTTCACTTGTCAAGTCAATGTCACAAATACTCTCATGAAGAATATTATGGGACTGAATATTTCAAATGAATATATTCTATTATTTTCGACTAAATGCTATATTGTTGCTAATTTTGTTGTAAACTTTAGCCTACGGTTGCTGCAATAGAGGCAGGGAAAGACATTGCTCTGGCAAATAAGGAAACACTCATCGCCGGAGGACCGTTTGTGCTTCCCCTTGCTCACAAACACAAAGTCAAGATACTTCCTGCGGATTCAGAACATTCTGCAATATTTCAAGTATGAAAGCCAGATACATGTAAATTCATCTTGTTGCTTAGATCTTATACAATAAACATATTGAGTTCGGATTTATCAAAGTTGACCTTCATTAGCATTTTGGAGATGTTTGCGGCCCAACTTTCATTGATTACCAGAATTCTTTTTCTCCAGTGTATCCAAGGCTTGCCAGAAGGCTCACTTCGCCGCATTATTTTGACTGCATCTGGAGGTGCTTTCAGGTGAAGAACATAAAAATACTTAAAACTGATTTCTTTATCAAAGTTGCTCTACTGTCAACTTTTCAAGGCCTACATTTGCTGAGTGCTTCTTCCGGCAATCCTCTACATTATTTCAGTTAATTGTGAAGAAACAAGTCTAGTTTTTGAAAGCTAGATGTTTTCTACGTTTTCATTAATCTTTCTATGCTAGGTTCCAATGGTTTAAATTTTCGATCTTATCTTATATGTGTTTCTGTTTCAATTGGCATAGTGAATAAGAAACTGGGAATATTTTCTGTACTTGGTGTTGATACTAGGGACTGGCCTGTTGAAAAGCTCAAAGAAGTAAAAGTAGCAGATGCTCTGAAACATCCAAACTGGAGTATGGGCAAGAAAATTACTGTCGACTCCGCAACACTTTTCAACAAGGTGACATGTTTATGTTTTGTAATTACACTTGAATGTTGACATGTAAGTTATTAAATGTTAACCAGAAGCTTCCCTTGAGGAACAGGGTTTGGAAGTAATTGAAGCTCACTATCTTTTTGGGGCTGATTATAATTCAATTGAGATTGTAATCCATCCTCAATCTATCATTCACTCGATGGTTGAGACACAGGTTAGTCTGCCGTCTTCTTAAGTTCTTTAATTCCTTCAAAGCTTGTTAGAGCTCTGAATGATGGTTTTCGAGATGGATCACTTCAATTTTCTGAATTTCCTTTGGACACTATGAATCTATATTATGCTGTGTTTCTTGCATTTTATTTCAGGATTCTTCAGTTTTGGCTCAGTTGGGATGGCCTGATATGCGCCTTCCTATCCTTTATACAATGTCGTGGCCCGATAGAATCTATTGTTCAGAGGTTACCTGGCCACGACTCGATCTTTGCAAGTACGCACTTTACTTTTTCAGGAACTGTAATGCACGTCATGGCATGAAAGAATCTATTGTTTAGACTTTCCAGGTTACTATTAAAGTTTAGTTTAGTGTTTGGGGATAATAATTTACACACCACTAAAGGGAAAACTATGTATCTAACACTCAAATCTTTTAATTTTTGGAGCGGTTCGTCTAATTTTATTTAGAGAAATTGATTGTTTAGGTTGATGACATATTTAAATAACTTTGTAAAAAAATACAACATTGTTATGCTAAAATGATATTTAGATGTCACTCAAAATTGGTTGATATCTAGATGTCACCTTAGTTGTAATGGAGAAAAAAGAGATTGAATAGATTTTTCATTATTTATTTTTAATATAATGATATTGAACCAAACAAATAATAATTTAAAGATAGCATAGACATCTTGATAAAATTAACATCTAGATAACATCAAACCAAACGCCCCCTTACATAAATTACATTGAAATTTTAGGTATCACAAAAATAACAGTTTGGTTAACTTCAGTCAAAGATGTTAACAGTGTTTCATTTTGGACTAATTTATTTTGTCTTGCAATAGATGATTCTCCATTGCTTCTCATGTTATGTATTTCATAAACAATTGTCTTTTCAGTAACCATGTGTAATTAAATGTATAAAATTAAACAATGATAAACCTAATAATTTGAACACACAATGTATGTTACTTTTAGCATCTTTAGCTGAAGCTGCTATTGTGATGTTAAAATTTATTTATGCTACATATGAAGAATTTTGGTGTCTAATGTAAATATTCTCTTTAATCTGTGTTATCTTTGTGATTGCTCAAAATACTACTGTGAACTGTGAGGAGAGACTTTGTTCTAAGAGAAATTGTCTAGTAAGGTTGTTAACTTGGCTCGAAGATCTAAGATCGATCGAAAATTGAATCGGATTTTGGATCGAATTGAGATTGATCAGATCCAAGCGAGCCAACTAACAGAGCTATTTTTATGGCTCGAAACTTTTATCAATCCAATCTTGAACCGGTGTATAATTAGATCGAGTCAGCGCGAAATTGGATTGATTAAAAAAATAAAAAATATATTTTACTTGCTTCAATATGTCTCCTTTTTTTTCTTAATGGATGACTGCATTAGAATTGTTTTTACGGCATTTGTTCAAACCCTATTGTTTGTAGATTAGTTTTTTATTTCTATTTCTAACCATTAATATCTAATATTTTAACTGAAAGATCGAAAATTAATTGAAAGTTGGACTGACTTTGGCTCAGATCCAGCTTGAATTGATAATAAACGAGCCAAGCCTATCTTGGATCGAGGTCGGATGGAACTCTTCTCTTCATATTTTGAATCGTATCAAGGTTGAATCGAAAACTTTCAATTCAATCTGAAGCTAAAATTGGAAATCGGCTCATTAACAGCCCTACCCTCTAGCATCCTTAAAACTTTCGTAAAGTCAAACCTAATAATTCTGATGCTTTCTAATGCATTACATTTGCTTGAGTTGACTTTCCTCGTCCTCTTCAAGGAACAACATTTTTCCTCGTTTCCTTCATTCTAAGAAAGATCAATTTTCATGGTGCAGGTTGGGTTCTTTAACATTTAGAGCTCCTGATAATGTGAAATACCCATCCATGGACCTCGCCTATGCCGCAGGCCGGGCCGGCGGGACGATGACAGGGGTCCTCAGTGCTGCGAACGAGAAGGCCGTGGAGTTGTTTATCAACGAAAAGTACAGTTTTGATATCGTTAACTTGCCATACGAACTGAAACTACAAATGGAATACATAGATTCATGTTTTTTTTTTTTTTTTTATAATCTTAATTTGTTTTCTTTTAAATTCAGGATTGGGTACCTTGACATTTTCAAGGTGGTGGAATTGACTTGTGATGCTCATCAGAAAGAGCTGGTAGCCAGCCCTTCCCTTGAGGAGATCATTCATTTTGACCAGTGGGCTAGGAAGTTTGCTGCTGCCTTAGAATTGACATCTGGATTGAGCCCAGTCCCAGCTTAAGCTCTTTTGCTTCTTTAGAATGAGATCTTAATATATTGGTGATGTAATTTATAGAAGGAAATAATGCTGGAGAGGGGTTCTTTCAGTTTGAATCATAATAAGAATCAATCTCTCCTAAGTTTGATTTGTTAATCTCTTTCGGCCAAGGAATGTTTTAGATTTTAAAAAAATTTATCTCAGTAGATCTAAAATTAAATATATAAAATACAAATTTGATTAAAATAAAAGTATTTGTATTGAGAAGGTGATAATTGGTGATAAAGTTATTAGGAAGAGCGAAATATTTTACATATCTCAAAGAAACTCAGCTTGAATATCATTATTAATTATTTTATGGAGGGAGGGAGAGTTGATTAATGTTATTTTAATTTTATGTTATATTATTCAGAAAAATTAATTATTTAATTGAATGATAAGTGTAAATTATATTTTAAAATAATATGAAATTATTATTTAAAAAATAATATTTAAATATAGTATATTATTAAGATAATATTGAATTAAATGTTTTTATAAAAAATTTATAGATTTAATATACTAGTCAATCATATGACTATTTAGGATTGTTGTCCTACAAATCTCTATTACCTGTTGTTTAAACTTGGGGACAATAATATATGATATAACCTATGAATTTGATTCGAATTGACTTAAATTTTTTTATTATGGATCATGAATTTTGATTTATTTATTAAATAGATTGAATTTAAATTGTATATAATTAGGTTGCCTATTTATAAATTTTTATTCTATATGCCGATTAGGGTAGTAGGTCAACTAGACATATTTAATTGTGTCGGGTGTGACATATTTAATAATTAAGTTAGATTTAAATTGAGCTATTTAGGTTGAGTTAAATTCACATTGAGGATGAACCTGACCCAACCCTCAAACCCATTTTACCGACCACCATTTGAAACCCAAATTTTAATAAAATTAGAAACATTTACAGGTAATATATATAATATATAATAATAATATAAATAATGTGAAATAAATTATTATTTTGATACGTGTGTGAGATGTAAAATAAAATTAATTTTTTATTTTAAAATATACGTAAAATGTAAAGTAAATTTTAATATTTAATTTTATGTAAAAGTATAGAATGTCAAAGTTAACCTCATTAATTTTAGAGTAAATACTATTTTGATTTCTCTAGTGCATATTGGCCTCTTTATTTTTCAAATTAAATAAGTTAATTTATCAATTTGAGCAAAATTATAAATAAGTCTTTTTTGAGTAACACATATTATTTATATAACCAAAAGTAATTATTTTAATAGATTTTTTTAGTAATGATAGTTGTTCAACAGTACTTTTCACTCAATTTTATTGTAAAATTAACTACTTTTATAATTTTTTGTTGTTATAAAATAACGTTTGTTAGAAAAAAAAAATTTCATATAAACTTCAACTCTACTTAATTTAAAATTTCAAGAAAATTATATATATGGGCAAATAAAAGGATCTAAGTATTATTTACCTATAATTTTAAATTGACTACGCCGTATATGTCATTGATGACACATTTCACTTCAAGAGTAATTTTAATATATAATTTAAAATTCACATGATTTTTTGTTTAATTTATTTGAATCAGTTTGAATGATTTTGATAATTAGAGCTCCATTCATATTTTGACTCGATCCGAATTGAGCCCCGAAGAGTTCTTCATGTTTTCTTAAACAAAACTTGATTTCAAGTTGTGTCCTATTATTAATCGACTTAAAGTCGTGACAGTTTGAAGCCAATTAACTTAAACTTAGCTGAGTTCAAAAAAAGTTTTAATGGTTTGAGCTGAGCTATCATCGAACTAAACTCACTTGAATTTTACTTGCTACCCTCTCTGACCTGTCATTTTTACTGATTATCCATGAGAACGATTTAAGTTTGAGCCAAGCTGGTCACAACTTGAGCTCAACTTGTCTCACTTTGATTCAAGCTCAAGCTAACTTATATTAGCTTCGATCTAACTCAAGTCTTAGTTAAGCTAACTCAAGTCATCCAAAGAGTTTAATTCCTTAAAAAATTATAAATAGTAAATAAGTTTCCCATGCTAAGATTGAAAAATTAGATCAATGTGGAGATCAAGTTAAATTTGATCCGATTAGATGATGGCTCATAACTTGACTTATTAAACTCAATTCAAGCTAAATATTATTCTAAATATCGAGTGACTATCGAGTGGCTATTGATCTTCGAGTCAAACTCTGACCCTTATTCACTTATCAGAATACGACAAGGAAGATAGTTTCCGTTTCTGTTCAAAAACTAATTGGTGATAATAAGAATTTATTCAAAATGAGAATTAGTCCAACAAATAAGGTTGTTTTAAATTTGTTTAAAGGCATGCTCAAAAGCTTTAATTGATTGAATAATTAATTAAACTATCATAGAATCATCCATTACATTTATAAGAATGCATAAATTAAATATAACAAGATCTCAAAATGATTTTGATAGAAAAGTGAAGCATGGATCTCTATCCACTATACATATGTCATTGATGACATGTTTCACTTCTATATTTTATCTTGTACAATAATTGGATGTATAAAGACCTTGGTTATCTATCCTTTTTTAATATATTTCTCATGGGTAATTTCATTTGAGTCCTTGATATAGAACATTAATTTTATGCAATTTTATAAAAATAAAATCGTGTCATCTAAGCCATTTTGCTAAATTTTTTTAGAAAATTTTATATCTATCATCTCCAAAAATTTATTATTTTCAAGCGGCACTCCCAAAACTCATTATTTTCAGGCATCACCTCTTATCTTAGGGTAAATTTATAGGCAGCACCTCGCTTTTGAAGTTAGATGGAGTGCTGCATGAAAATAATAAACTTTTGAAGTGCCACCTAAAATTAATAGATCTTTAGGGGTGACAGATGTAAATCCCCCAATTTTTTAATATAATAGTAATTTCAATACTTAAATATATTTTTTAAAATTTTAAATAGCAATTTAACATTCAAATTCAATGAAATTTGTTAAAAATAACTACATTATAGATAGAAAAGACCAAGATGATGCATTTTTATTTGGAGTTCTATATACCCTTATTTCTTATATAGTTTTATGGAATAATCGAATAGGACACAAAGTGATCGCCAAAGTAATGTATGCATGATTACATCAGATTACTCGATCAAGAAATGATACTTAGTAGGCTTTTAGGTAGAAGAGCACAGAAATAAAGTATTCCACAAATATAGTAAAGTTTCTGAACTGTATATGTAAGTAACATAATCTCAAATAGTAGAGAAAGTTTTTAGGGTAAATTCATAAGGCTAATAATGAAACATTTTGTAATTAGATGGGCTTGAGCTGAAGTAGTATTGGGATGAGTGAACTTTTGTGGGAAGTACTAAAGTCACGCTCTAAAACCAATCTTCCACAGTATGCTATGATTTATGGATAAACAAAGTTGAAGATAGTGAGCCCATGACGACTAATTGCTAAAGAGAGTGAGGAGTGATCGTCTGATGATGTCCCAAGACAAAGAACTAAGTGGAGCAAAGTGCGAGACGTATTTTGGCAAGGTTTTAGGCTGAATGATGAATAGCGAGAGGGAAAATAAAATAACTCGTCTCACATCAAAAAGATAAAAAACTGTAAAGCTAATGATGAGAACTCTATAGGCAAACATATTTTAGTTAGTGCAGTATTGGAAATCACGATATTCTTTAAAACTAAAATGGATAATGTCTCTACATATGAATCACAAAATGTAATATTAATTATCTTGAAAATTAACAATTGTAAACTTACAAAAAGAATATATAAAAATAAATTACATATAAGTTTGTCTGTTTTTATTCTATTACATTTTGAAATTTACCATTTAGGTCTTTAACATAAAACTCAATTTTCATTTCAAACAATCTTGAGGAACTTCGCTGGCTTTTTTTTTTCCGCAATTTTGAATTTCAATTTTAGGGGGCGTTTGGTTCATTGTTATCTTGATGTTATGTTATGTTATCTAAAGAAAGTAATTGTTTGGTTAATTTAATGACATCTATAAATAATTTTTTATTAGATTATAAAATTATTAATTAAAAGAGGATATTTAAATGTCATAACATAACACCAAGATAACATCGAACTAAACGCCCCCTTAGTTTATTCTTAATTTTGTCATTTTAAGAAAACAAAATTTCTTTTGTCGACATTAAAAAGTAGATTAACCCTTAAATTTTTTAATTAATAATCAAATTAGTACATTTAGAATTATTTTTAAATAAAAATCACACAATCACAGTATCAATATGTTCCCTTTTAATAATACGATAATAAGATTAAAAAAAATGATAAAGCATAAATCACATTAAGACAGTATACTTCTGTCAACTATACAATTTACACAAGGATTTATATTTATTTATTTAAAAAAAACAGTAAGCTTTCTTTAAAGAAAGTTTTACATACAGGACATGAAATTTATACAAAATTACGTATTTCACCATCAATTCATAAATATTACCACTATCACATCATATTTATTTAAATTTTACGCATTTTACATATTTCATATATTTCATATACTTTATAATATTATATATAAATTAAAATGCATAAATTTATTAATATTTAATTTCTAATATATATTTTTATTTTTAACTGTAAACACATCAATTTTCTTACTTCAATTAAAAATTATAGTCATGTGAATTTAAATTCGGTACCCTAATTGAAAATTTTAAATAGGATAAATAAATTTAAATACATAAATTCATAAATTTTAAATTATTATTTATGTAAATTAATTTATTTATAGTATTTAATTAATATATTAATAATATAGTTAAGATCAAGGTCAATTTAAAAATGTGAGTTTACCATCAAAGAATATAGTGTGAAATATGTGGAATGCGTAAAATTTAAATGAATATAGTGTGATAATGGTAATATTTACGAATTGATAGTGAAATACGTAATTTCGTATAAATTTCGTGTCCTGTATGTAAAAACCCCTTCTTTAAAATATGAGCGAGGGATTTAGGAAAATAAGTTTTTTTTATCAAAGGAAAATAAGCTTTTAAAATTAATTTTTACTAACTCTTTTCATCATTTTTTATTATCTGAAATAATAACTTGTATTATTTATGGGCCGTTATCAATAAATAAACCAAGGTTTTGAAAACCGAACCGGCTTCAGATTCAAGGTTCAATGGTTAAATCGGGTCCAACTGAGATGGAGTAAAAATTAAAAAAACTAATAAAATATAATATAAATATAATTAAGATATATATTATTCACACATCAACACAATAATTAGATATAAAATGAATATTTAATAATTGAATTTAACAAATAATATCTTATATCAATAACCCAAATAATTTCAAGCAAATCGAAATAACAATAACCCAACAAAATATTCGCAAATCACAAATTGAGTATAATATTTGGTACATCATTAAAAGATCTGAACAAATGTATGCTTTATCAATATTAAAATACTAAATTATTTCATCATTTTATATTACTAAAATACTAAATCATTCTGAAAGGATGGGGGCTGGAGAAGAGAGTGCGAGGTAAGAGAAATCTCAAGTTCGTGACTGTCGCGCGAGTAGAGGCCGCAAAACGGAGGCTGAGTTAGGGATTCAGAGTTTAAAAAAGTTTTTTCTTTTTAATTTTAAACTCAATCGGTCCAATCGTACCGGTTCATCGGTTGACCGGTTGAACCGCGGTTTAGACCGGTTCTGACCGATTTTAAGCAGATCCGATTATAAAATTAAACCGGACCGGTTGACTGTCTGGTTCACGGTTCGGTCGGTTGAACCGGCCGGTCCGGTCTGATTTTTAAAACCTTGAAATAAGCAAGCTTTCTTGTGCAAATATTTAAAGAATTAAGAATTTACATATTTAATAGATAAGATGTTAATATGTAAATAATGTTTCTATAAAAAATGTAAATAATAAGTTTGACAGTTTAATTTTTAAAAATGCAATTAAATTAATGAACGTTACATTAATATAATATTAACAAAATTTAAAAAATCATTAAGAATAAATTCTGCCCTTCACCATAAAAATTGAAAAAAACTAAAAGCAATTCTAGAAGACTAGAACGGATGGCGTCCGCCGTTGCCGAAGAATCCGAAGAGTATCTCCAGCCGGTAGGGCAGGAAGCTTCGCCGGCGGCTGCTAGCCCTCCCATTACTGTAGTAGATTCGGTGAGCGGTGACGATATCCATCTCTCCCACCGCCCTGATCTTCCCCTTTCCTCTCTGCCCCTTCTTCTTCGACTCACCCGCATATGCCACTGCCGGAGATTTTCCGTCTAAACTTCGGCCAATAACGCTGGTCTCCTCCTTGTCTTTCTGTTCTAGCACCGGCAGCATCACGAATGTCCCTTTCCCATCGCTCCTGCTCCGGCCGAGGATCAGATCTCGGAGCCTGCACCTCCGCGATGCCGACGCCGAGGAGCCCGTCTTGCGGCTCTTCCGCCACTGATCCGGCGACTGCGGCGCCGATCTCGTCATCCGAAGGCAGCACGCCGCCGTCGCATCGGTCATCCCGTCCAGATCCTCGGCCTCCGACGAAATCGACCAAGACGACGACGACGACGACGGCGCCGATCCCGATTTCTTCATCTCCGGTGATTCGAAGTCTCCCGTGACCAGGCTACGATTGAAGACTGGGTACACGGGGAGGATCTGGCCGTTGGAGAAGATCTCGTCGGCGATCATCACCCGCAGATCGTCCGAATCGACCGAAGCGAACGCGAAATTGAAATCATCAGATTGGATCTCAAGACGGTCGCACAACAACGCCGCCGGCAGCTCCGCTGTTGAGTATCGGAATTCTCCAAAGCTGGGCGCCTCCATTAAGGCTCGTCTCCCTAACTCCTCCATTTTTACTCTTTCTCAAACTCTACTTGAGCGATGTTGTTGGAGAGTTGCGTTTATAACGGCTGGGGACGAAGCTTGAGGAAGAAGGCAGAGTCGTTAAGACTTCGGCGAGGGCGACGACGTACCTGATGACGGCGGAGGGGTGACACATACGATAATTGCCAGTAGGTAGGGTTAGGGAGTCTGCATTAAACGGTTCCAATAAAAAAATATTAATTTGATAAAAAGAATTAAAAAAATTAATTGAATCATTAAAAATCAGTTAATTGAATTTATTTGAATATATAATTTATATTCATTTTAATATTAGTCAAAATTGAAATGATAAAATTAATCATTTGGAGCTAACTGGTTACCCCTGCAGCCGCCATTTGTCCTAGATCTCATTAATCATTTGTTTTAAATTGGGGTCATGAGTCGCCATAGCATTTCTACCTTCTATATATTTTTCACTATATTTTGATCTTGTTTCTTTCTTTCTCTTCTAGTTATTTTTCCTTTTGTGTGTTTTCAATTCGATTTTAAAATTTATCATGTGAATTTAGCTTCAATCTTGCTTTTTGAGAATGTGTATAGATGTTTTAACTCATTGTGGTGGATAAATTAGATTATATTTGTATTAACACGTGGCTCCAGCGCTGCATCTCAGCCATACACGTATTACCTTAAGAGGCTCTCTAATCCTACTTACCTGTCATCGACTATGTAGTTAACACCCTCGAGCATGAGGATTGGTTAATCCAATCATCCTTTGCCCTTCTAGAAGAACCACATCATCGGTTCTGAAGTTCAGCTCTTGCAATAGCATCTCATCAAGTAAATAAAAATGTATAAACTCCAAACTTATAAATAGGAAAATTCTCGATGCGACAATTATAATTTGGGACTAAACAAAAATTAATTTAAAATTAAAAATAATTTATTTTAAAATTAGGTAAAATTTAATTTTAAAATAAAATCTCTTAATTTTAGCTGAGTCTACTTAACAAATAATTTTCAAATTCAATCTAATTAACTTAGTCAAACAAGCTCGATTAGTCATGAATCAACTCAACTCAACTAAACTAAACCAAATGGGGAATGCTGAATTAGCTTTAGCTAGCTTGTTTCTAATAAGTTCGACCATAATGGATTCCATATGTGTCCACCACTTTGGGCTAATCATTTATGGCCCAAGCCATAGCTGTCGTACCTCTCCAGACTGACAACCGTATAATTCGTACAGGCTAGGCAGCCATACATTGTGCACATTTCTTGCCGTGGGTGCGCTGCCACAAGTAGAGTCAAATCACCAGAGGAAAAAATCATTCTTCTGACAAGACAACTCCAGCTTGCCCCATACTCGCGGCCTGCAAATTATCATTGCAAGCTAACTATAAATACCTTTGAGTAAGGCTTCAAGGAAGGTCGGCTGAAACTTCATTTTTTTTTTCTGTGCTTTATACAGTTCTGTACTAGGCCTTAGTGGCCCTTCTTTGAGATATAGTGAAAGATTTAGAGCTCGCTAGGTGGACGTAGGGGGCATGCTGTTCCCGAACCACTTTAAATCTCTGCGTGTTTTTCTGGACACTCTTCATTCTCAATTAAGTCTTAATTGGCAGGCTTAGCTCTCTGCGCATTGCTGTCTCTTAGAACTCCTTCTTCTTACGTCAACAGTTTGAGATGTTTTAGTTCATAAATTTTCAAGTTAATTTAATGAAATTTTATGAAAATCATGTTCTAACCTTATCTTTTTAACTTGCCCTCTAAGCTAGGACCGCATCACTCAACTTGCACATCAAATGTTTTATAAAATGTCTTTGCAGTTTTTTATATTATTTGGTTTCAAATGTACAGTTAGCATGTTAATTTGTATTATTTAAAGCTTTAGGAAACTCATCCTTAATTTACCCTCAGTCACTTTTATTTATAGGAAATTTGTTTATAGTTCTATTCACTTTCTCTTTAATTTCATTCTGTTATTGTGTTTTTAGTATTGTTTTAATCATCTTGCTACTTGTCTTTGTAAAAAAAAATGCATTAGACTTCTTGCTATCACACTCAAAGTTATTGTCTGACTGTTTGGGTAAAAATTTTAAATTAGAAATTGAGGAAAAGAAAAAAGGATTAGTGAGAAAATTTAAAGATGATCGTGAGCACAATTAGGGAGGAGAAGGAACTTCCTTTGAAGGAGAGGACGGCTCAGGCAAGATGGTAACAGTTTTAGGAAAGTTTTATTGAAAATAGCTAATCATGCAGAGTTAAAAGGCTGCATGCGAACAATAGGCGAACAGTATTCAGTAAGCTTGGGGACTTACAGTCTAGCTAGAGATCTGAACTCTCTTTTATCATAAATGAGGATATTTATAGTAAAGTGGTGGTAAGTCAAATTAAGTAGGTTAGGTGACCCTCATTAATGAGGCAATGACTAGGCGGCATGGGTAGTGATAGGGTACGCTCGTGCTGCCTGATAATCCAGACATTAATGACAGATACTTCTCCTTTGTCCTCATAGGATTTGCCTCATCATAGGATCAGACTATGATATGACAAGCGCTTACCAGCTAACTATTTGTTCAATCTCCCTATTCCATTGGAGCTGAACTGTTTAACTGTAGGGCTCAACCTAAGCGGGTCATTCGAGCTTGTTTGAGAATACTGTTCGAGTGACTTATCGAAAAGTTAAGACAAATTTACTCACATGTCACAACAAAATGATGTGGCAATGTTTTTCCTTAACACTGATTTAAGGCAATTGATTGCTACTTGAATTTTAGAGATCGAGCATTCAAACTTAAGGTTTTCAATTTTGAGAATCCTATTAACAAAAGATCATGCTACTAAAAAATATCTTTAAAACAGTCTATTTGCTAGAGCTTTTGGTGGAGATTGATAATAATTTTGAAAGAAATGGTGAAGAATTTCTTACTTCTGTTTATGTTACTCTCATGTTACTTGCCATGTGAAACATTCATCGTTGAAGAAGGTTTTTTTGAAAAGTAGTGAAAATAATTTAAAAAAAATTACAATATGGTTAAAAAAAAGGTATTTTAAAGGCTCGGTTAGTTGAAAGAGCATAACCTCATCTGAAATGAACAAATTGAGAATTGCCACTAGTGGGCCTTTTGATCAGGCCCAAAAGTAGTCGAACGGCCCATATGAGAAGGAAGGTTTCTGTGGGCTTTTTTTAACTGGCCCAGTTTCGTTGGAAACCCCATTAGGGAATCCCAGTAAAGACCTTGCCAGCTTCTCCAGATTCTCCACACTAAAGGGTATCGTATGGGATGAGTATACGATTAGTTTGCCGATGAATATCATAAAATATAAGTATGATAATTAATCTCATATTGAACAATCTGTGTAAATATTCATTGATCTCGAGACATACAAAAATTCTATTAATAGAGCGGTAGAAAACTTAAACTTCAATGGAGAAAAATAAGGAGATGAGTCGATGCTTTTACTAGCACTACGATAGGATAAAGAAGATATACAAGCTCATGTCACCTAGAACTTTTGCATGTTGTTAATATTTTTGTACAGTGGTTTCATTTTTTTTGATATCAAGATGGGTGTTCACGTTCAATTTAGCCATCTCCGACGGCCATCTTCATCCTCCTATTCCGTTCTTCCTTGAGCTCCCGGATGAGCCTCTCCAATTCTCCATAAGATGAACCCCCTTTCTCCACCGCCTTCCTCGCCTTCCCACCGGCCTCCTTCGCCCTTCTCCTCCTCCCCTCCGCCTCTTCCCCCTCCCCCATCACCCTCCTCACCGCCACCTCTACTGCAGCTGCCGCTATCAGCTCTTTCCTCTCCAACTGCGTTGGTGCAGACTCCTTCGCCCCCACCGCTACCCCAACCTTCAGCACATCCACCAGAAACCTCTCATTAAAGAACTGCTCGGCGAACAGGGGCCACGTCGCCAACGGCAGCCCCGCACTGATCCCTTCCAGGCACGAGTTCCACCCGCAGTGCGTCAAGAACCCGCCGGCGGCCGGGTGGTTCAGTATCAGTATCTGCGGCGCCCATTCTTTTATCAACAGACCCCTTCCTTCCAGCCTCTCCTCGTACCATGCCGGCATCCACCCGCTGCCGTCGCTGGCGATCGGAAGAACCCAAACGAAAGGATGCCCGGCAGCCTCCAGACCCACGGCGATCTCCCTGAGCTGCACCGCGGAGAATAAGGACAAGCTCCCGAAGCACACGTATAGAACCGAGCCCGGCTCCTGGCCGTCAAGCCACCGCAAAATTTCGCCGGAAAGTTTCCCAGAGCTTCCTCGGGAGAGCTCGCCGGAGTTTTCCCTGTTGCAGAGCGCCACCGGGCCGATGTGCCAGGCCCTCATCCCCATCTCCTTGGCGTAATACTCGGCGTACTCCGGCTCGAGCTCGTAGAAGCTGTTCACCACCACGCCGAGGCTCTTCCGTTCTGCCGCCACCGCTTGCGCGAAGATCTCCATGAAAATCGGCGGTGCGTCTTTTCTAGAACGGGGTACTTGAGAACAGAGCAACTCGATCCGGTGGGGGAGGCCGGAGACAACGACGGAGGAATCGTCCGCCGGCGGCGGATGGTCCCGGCGCAAGCTGTGTTGTACGCACTGGGAGAAGAAGTTCATGCCGTGGAAGACGACCCTCGGGATCCCTCTCCCGGCGGCGACATCGTAAGTCCACGGCATGTAACCGTCGGTAACTACGACATCAGGGCGGAGGTCTTCGAGGGCACGGTCGAACGGCTGGCGGAGGAGGGAGATGCTCGCAAGGTGGGTGAGCCGCTGGTCCTCGGAAAGGTAAGAGAAGAAGTTGTCGGAGGCGGCGGCGGCGGCTGAAGGGAATTGGACGAGGTGGAGGCGGATGGGAGCGGAGAGGGAGGCGTTGGCGAGGTCGATGGCGGGCTGGACTTGAAGAGCAACGCCAGGGGTGGTGAGGATGGTGGAGCGGACGCCGGCGGCGGCGACAAGCCTGGCGACGTCGATTATGGGGAGCATATGGCCGTGGGCCATGATAGGGAAGAAGAGAATGTGGAGTTCGCTGCTGATTTCTGAACCCATGCCTGATTCCCCTCCTTCCTCAGCGATTGGGATATGGTCTACTTAGTTTTAGGTGCTCCAGATGTTTATATAGAGAATGATTCCATTCCACGCATATTATTTATGGACATATACGCATGTGTATTTAGGTTTAGCACATATTTAGTCACATACATACATACATACATATTTGCACACATATTCGTGCACATATATGTGTAGTACATGTATACATACACATTTACACATGTATATGCATCATATATATTCGTGTGTACGTGTGTGTATATATATATATATATATATATTAATTTGAACATATTTATGTACATATGTATACGCATACTCATACATATACATGTTCATATTCATATTTATACATGTATACATCTACTCATATGTACATATATATATATATATATATATATATATGCATATATGTATACATATATATATACAAGTAGTTTACATATCAACATATTTGTATATACATATTTATGTACACGTATGCATATGTATATGCATATGTATTTGAACACATATACGTATATGTATTCACGTATATCTACATGCATGTGTGTATATATACGTGTATATATACATACACATACATGTGTGTGTATATATATATATATATATCTTATTTGTTGTGTAAAATCAAATTTAATATTAATAAATAATATAAAATTTTAATTAAATTATTCATTTTTTATTCACTTTTTACAAGAACCCATTGCACAGGCGTTGCTAAAATTATTTCTTACCATTAATGAAAAAATAGTACAAAGGAGAGATTTAAATGACAGTACTGTATGATCTCATGTGCACAATTTCTTGATATACACAAATTCAATTTTTTTAGAACGTTGGAGTTGTAAGCAAATACTTATGTGCGTATAAGTAATGTGGAATCATTCTCATTATCTCATAAAATATTTAAAAAAAATTCAACGTATTTTATTTCATATCCCTTCATGATTCAATTTTATAGTGTTGCAAGATATTATATATCATTGCTCAAACATCATGAAATAATTTTATATTTTAATACAATTGCATTGTATAGGTCCTCAAATTCCTCGCAATCTCCATTGTTCAACTTTGTTTTTGACTCAACTCATTTAAATTTGATCTGAACCTTATTTATTTATTGAACAAGTCGAGCATTAAAACTCGTACTCAACCTATTTGATAAATGGGCTACTTGACTCGACTCATTGAGCTATTTATTATAAGTTTAATAATAAATTTAATAGTTTTAACTTTGAATCAACGTAATCATAAAGTGTAATTTAGAAGATTGAAAATACTGCTAAATTATATAATACAGATCTAATAATTAATATGAAAATTAATGCTAAAAAATATATTAATTTTGATAAACATGACATGCCACTACACTTGGGTCCTTCGATAGGTCAAAATTGAGTCAACTTATTTATAACTCGTACATGTATCAGCTCAACTCACATCTAATTAAGTCAGGTAGTATTTACACTTTGATTCAATGTTACATCTCAGCTATACACATAACACCTAAAGACTTATTCAAATTTTATTATCTGTCCTCGCACACAATGTTTTGTTCATTGGTTGCGATATTTGACTAATCATGCTTTGTTTTCACAAATCTCGAACCCTGACCACGAGAGTTTACTATGACTTCGGCCAAGATATTTAGGCATCCGCAATTCCCGGTAACATCAACCACGATGTTTGTTTATCCTCAAGTATTGCTGTCAGCACAATAGAGACTGCCACGTCAGTACAGTAGAGACTATCACATCAGCACAGTTTCCTTTAGCACTTGACTGCCACGATGTTTGTTTATCCTCAAGTGTTGCTGTCAGCACAGTAGAGACTGCCACGTCAGCACAGCTTCCATTAGCACTTGACTGCCACCAGTCACACAAACCAAGGACCCGTGTGCTCTTGCCACTATTAATGGTTTTCTTGAAGTCAGCAATAGTGGGGCCAGCTGTATGGATTCGGTGGTTATAATATTCCACCTGCATGGAGCCAACAAATATAATATTCCAACCCGAAAAATTCGCTGAACTCCACTACAACTTACTTATAAATATTTTTGAGTCAAGCCCCAAAGAAAGAGAACAAAAAAAGAGAAAAAAAGAAGAAAAAGTGAGACAGATCATATGACACACCAAAAATATCACCTAAGATTAGAAATCAAATTCCGTCGAGAACCATGGGGATTAAGCTTGTATTCTTCTTTCTTTCTTTTTGTACTGGTCCTTTAACTAAATTTTTTTTGAGCTTTAGTGAAATACTTTTCTCTTAACTCTTCTGTGAATGTAGGAGAAGATATTCTTGAACCACCTTAAATTCCTGTGTATTTTCTTAAATGATTATTATTTCTCTGACACTGAAATTTTGAGCTAGAAATATTGCGTCAATCGATGTAGCATGAGGGCTCGGTGGGATGAGGTTGCGTAACATTACGAGCAATATCTAAGGTGCAAAAGTTGCAAAACATAGCAGAATTTCAAGTTATTCATACTAAATTAGGATAAGAATTTTTCGAATAAGTTCATATATATATGAAAAGAAAAGTATCTCCTACTTGAGACCCTTACGAGTTTCATTCTCAAGATTTTTCTCAAAATTTTCTAAGTTTCTCCATCTTTCATGTCAAATTCAAAACTCAATAAGTCGTTTGAATGTCAGACTTATCTCAAGCTACAATAAGTATGATGTTTACCAATAAAAGCAGGACACGAGGCATCCTTTATCTTGGCGATAGTACACGCAATTTTACAAAAAGCTAATAATTTCTATATCCATACAAACACCAAAGATAAACTAGTGTAGAAGCAATTGAAAGGCCAAGTTATAAAATATTGACACCATAATAAGTTAAGAGTTGAGCAATCTTATGCATAAGAAGTTACATAGCACCTCAATACTATTTACACTAAAAGAAATGCATGTGGTAATTGGCAGAAAACTGGAGTTAACTTTTCTCAAATATTACCAGAAAGTGGTAATAAAAAAAGGATAATTTTGAGAGAATGAAAAGCTGATTTAGATTTTGTTCCAATTCGTGTATAAACCTTTGAAGAGGAGAATTCCAATGCCAC
The DNA here is from genome assembly GCA_002786265.1 of Apostasia shenzhenica. Classification (NCBI taxonomy): domain Eukaryota; kingdom Viridiplantae; phylum Streptophyta; class Magnoliopsida; order Asparagales; family Orchidaceae; genus Apostasia; species Apostasia shenzhenica. The sequence goes on from KZ451906.1 coordinate 1,238,837, forward strand.
CTACAATCAGGAGAAACACTGCGTTCCCATAGGCATCAGTTGCAATCCTTCTGCTATTGCTATCAGCTTCTTGATGGTTGAGCTTAGCAAGATTCTCGCGAAGAAAATTGGAGAGGTTGTCTAGTTGATGCATTAGTTGACGCTGACCTCGTCCGATGATGATGATCTGCAAGAAATAAGTTTCAGAACACCAAAATTGTACATTTTAGTTTTGAGAAAATTACATACATACTACTCTGCGAGATATTATTTACATATTTACGTCCTTACAAAATTTATTAATGCTAGTGGTGCCCTGTAATCTTAAATAGTACATATATATAACTCAGATTAACATTTATTAAAAATAAATGGAATATACATGAAATGTTTCATATATAGGTCATCATTGTATATTTCAACTATTGGCACATGTGTAAATAAATCTTGAAAGGTAGTTAATATGTAAAAAAAATCTTTCAAAGTAGCACGTATGTAATTGTCCCTTTGATTTTTTATTGAATGAAACCAACAAAAGAATGGACGATGATGATCATCATAATCATTAAAAATTGCATCCCAATTATTTGCAATTGGGTTTACAAATGTCGTTTATAAAATAGTAAATTATGGTGCTTATATGCAAGTATTTTTAATGCTTCCATGTTGTTTTTGCCCATCCATCTTTCCTTGTTATCCTTACCTTGCATCCGTCAGTGAACTAGCCCAAACTACATAAAAAATCTAGATCATCTATTCTTAATCTTTAATAGATGTCACGTTCGCACACTCAGTAGATTGTTAATAGACAATTCATCATGTAAAGAAGGGAAAAACCATGGTGTCAAGTGCTGGCAATTTGAAAATAAGTCCACTATGATACGAGTATCAAGCTTTAAGTGCAGAGTTGCCTTTAGCTCTAGGACTTCAAGTGTCCAACTGAGAGGAAATACATACTACTTATAGGCTTGGAATCTTAATTGTTTCAGCTGAAATAGCCCAACATTTCGTTGGACATGAGGAAGAGGATCATGAAACCAGGGTTCACATGGTAGCTCAATGTAGGAGGAGATACTTGTCCAGCAAAGTGAAATCATGCAGTAAAGATTGTCATTGTCGAAGTTGTGGATAAGATCTGTAAAAGTATGCATTATCTAGAAGTGGCCGAGTTCATTGATCAAGGCAAGGTTCCGAGCAAGTAAAGGCTATCAAACAGGGATGGATTGGTTGCCGAGAACAGATAGTCAGCTGATTATGGTCAGTCTTCGGTCTGCATCCGTTGAGCTACCTTCATTTGATACCATGTCAGGGACATGTGTATGGTTTGAATAAGGCACAAATCACAAGGTTAACATGGACATATTTTTTGATACTTTGTTTTGTGGCTACATGCATCTCAACATTTTCAATCTAGTACACATTTCTGATAGAGATTTTTATTGGCCAACTGAATCCAGAAATAACTTGTCTCCAATTGATGCATTACAAAAAGTTCATCAAAAATGAAAAATAAATGCTCAAAGGATATAAACTTAAATATAAATAATGATTTAAAAAATAGTGAGGCAACTACTAGAGAAATTGAATAGGAAAAATGGAAAAAAAAGATGCACAAAATGCCGAAAGCATTAGCTGCATTAGTCAAAGTATCAGTTTGCAACAATGATTGTCCTCACAGTCAATTATCATATCTGCGTTCTATAACATAAGGCATTACGTAGAGATCTTTAGGTGTCTAGCTGCTCCCATGGCAAGCAGAAGTCTAGTGATAACAACCACAAAAGAATATGTTTTATATAGCGGTAATTTGGGGATTGTGTATATATGTGTTCTTTGGACTATAGCGAACATATGTGGCTGCCATAAAAAGTAGCCTAATTCTAGGTGAACCTGATAAATCTATATTAGCATGTGTAATTATCTCGACTATCATTCGTTTCTTAAATTACGCAAACACGGATTGAATATGCTAGGAGGTCAATCACTGCAACATACCTCTTCTGTGATTGTTGATTCTCTACCAAGTTGGTTTGAAGAGGAAGAATTAGGCAGCAAGGTACCATTGCCCAAGTTGGACATAAATAAAGATGTTGGTGCCGAACCATTACAACTTTCACCATTTAGAGAAAGATTTTGCTGGCTCATGGATGATTTTCGCATTGCAAACTTTGAATTTAGCTCTTCAATTCTGGACGTAAACTCATCCATCCTTTCATTCATTGTTGATATTTGTTCGGAGAGTTGGGTAATAACTCCCTTAAAATGAGCAAAACAAGTTTAAATTCAATATGTACAAGTTTTGCTTTTACAATCTAGAAGGAAATTGAAAAAGGAACAATAGCATATACAAGCAAAAAAGAGAATATTACTGTATCCATATACACAATACAAACAAATTTTAAACACCAAAAAGATAATACCTGAGTTAATCCACAGTTTACATATACATATATAACTATAAAGAAGAATTTTGCCAATGAACAATACATCAGCATGAGAAACAACACAAAATCAATATAGCAAGAAGGAATAATATTAATCCCAAAGCTAAAAATTCTTAGCAACTTTGATGAAAGTCATTAAATATTGTTTCTATGGCATGTAAACTTTGTGCTAATATGTAAATAGTAAGATCTAGATGTTTAATATGTAATATTCTCTTTTATTTATGTTACGTAAATATCCTAATAGAAAGCAATTCTACCAGCCAGGGAAAAAAAATATTAGGAAACATTTTTTCTCCCTTAAACAAATTTATAAGAAACATAAAAAGAGAAAAGTTTTGAATTTTTCGATTCAGGTAATGACCTGGTTTATTGCAGGCAATTCAGGACCACGCTCATCTCGTCTTTTGTTACCAACTGTAAGTGATCTGGTTAGCTTAGCAAGCTCTTTATCACCTCGAGTTGAATATGAGTGTGATAAACTAGTGGAACAAGAAAAAAATGATCATGCAACATTTAAAAATCATGATTTATATATACCCCAAAGATCAATGGAGTCTACTTATGTTTAACAATTAATGAGAAAACGTACAGGGCAAAAAAATAAGATAATCAAATATTCATTGATCTTGACAATTGTGAAAGGAAATATTATTATCAAGGATATATACGAAGTGAGTGGTTGTAGATTAGAAAATCTCCAATAATCATAGGTCCACAGCATCTCTATCAGATTGTATTTTAATAATGTTTATATTTTTTTAAATATGCTTTCAATAATATTCCATCAAGTATATATATATATGCTTACAATAAATATTTAAAAAGAGTACACTGATGCATGTTATATGCAATTTTACTACTACAAGTACATGAAAAGTTAGAACAATGGAAAAGACAATAGCAAAGAAAGACCGTAGAATTAGTAGAATAAAAAACTGAATAAATAATTTATAATTTTAGTGGAACCAAAATTGATAATTATTAATCAATCATGATCAACAATAAAGTAAAACAAGGAGATATTGACGAGAACATAAACACCAAGATGAAATTTATATATGGCGAAAATGGAATAAGAGTTGCAGGAGTATTGAATTAAAGAATACAATTTAAGAATTAAAGAAAACTCTTACCAAACTGCATATTACGCCTGCACTTTATTAGATGAAAGATGGGTGATAAGACTAGAAGGGATAATGTGAAAAGATCATTATTAGGAGACTGCGGACATGTATTTATCAAAGAAAATTTATGGAAAATAGACTTAGGTGATAGGAAGAAAATTAGGTAGGCTACATGTAACATGAATGAATTAGGATTAAAAAATGCTCAATTGGAGACTACCTTGCAAAAAAGGTTCCATAAAGCTGAGTCTAAATAGTTTAAATAGACCAAATAATTATGAATCTATGATGATGTGGCTGAATCTCAGCACAACAATTAAATTGCGTTAGCGTCACCAAGAGGTCACCGACTGATTTCAAAAAATAGCTTTTCTATATATGGTGGTGCTACAGGTATCAACTCTCCAAGGCCACACGTAATACATTTTATAACTACTAGCATCCTGATCTAGGTCAAACTTTCCAATGCCTGGTATTAAGTTTTAATTGTATTTTTTTTCATTGCTTTCTTTCATTTAACATGTACAGATGTATACAACAATTGAACTTTACCAATTATCTTCAGACCTTGGAAGTTATTGCAGCAGGTATAATCACCATGGAGAGAAGGCCATGCAAAAACTGTATCACGTGCTCTATCTTTTAGCAAGATTAAGCAATTGGAACAATGATATAAATAAATCCCAAAGTACATAATTAATTAACCATTAAATGAGTTCACGGAATTTTAAATAAATTAACAGGGATCGAATATTTATTGTATTATTATTAGTATTTGGGTTTTAAGAATCAGGAAAAGGTAGAATTATTACTATTTTATTAATTGTTTGTTTTATTATGTTAACTTTCATTTTCTCTAGCTATTTGTAGTGGAACTCTATAAATAAACATGCCTTTGTGTTTAAAGGGATCATTTACCACATAAATCGAATGAAAATGCTTACTAGAAGTGAATGGTATGCTAAGAGTCATAAATTAAGGACCACTGCACCTGAAACTTAAAGCTACATTTCTTAGTTTGACATAGAAAGCAATCAAGAAAGGGACATTCGTTATTTTTATTAAACATGTAAAGGGCCATCCTGCAGATATCAACCAAAAAACTTTCAAGTTCTCTAGCTATATGCTACATCACGATTGGTCTACCCAAATCCTTGTTATTATATATTCAACTAAAGAGGCATTTTGATGGCTGACCACCAGATGATTATCGAGGTTCCCACCAATTCTATTTCAGACTCAAAGGAAAAGTCGAATAATACCTTCCCAGTCAGTTTGGAATTCACAATTCTAGATTTATTTTCTTTGACTAGAGAAATATTGATAAACTTAGATTTTATTCCTTCTTTAGTTGTACAGGCAAACACAGAGTTTATTGCTTGATGTTTGGCATCCGCATGAAAAAAAGTCACTGTGCTTCCCTAAAAACACCCTGTTCTTCCTTTTCCCTCTCTTTCTGCTCCACATCACCGAGTCTTATAGTACACGTCATCTTGCTTCATGAAGAACCTTTTTATCATTTCCTCTCCTTGCATTAATTATCTAGGTGATAGTTCTAAATCTTATGTAAGTTATAAAGTTGGGGTAATTCCATCCGGGCCCCTAAGGTAGATCTACAATTCCATGCAAGTTCATAAAATAAAAAATATGTTATCTAGGTCTCTCTCATCCAAATTTTTTTTCACATGGATTCTTTTGATAGATTCCATTAAGTTTAATTGCTAAGTTGCTATTTTGAAAACTTAAATATATATATATATATATACATATATCTTAGCATTAAAAATATGTTTAAGTATTTTCAATTGTTATTATAACCTTAAATTTGATTATTTCTCTATATCCTAACCTACAATAATAATTTTTATGCCTAGACATGTTTTTTAAATTTTTAAAATAAATTATTGGTCGAACTCAACGAAATCTATCAAAAAGGACCTACATGAAACAATTTTGGATAGAAGGGATCTAAATAGCATGTTTTTATTTTTGTAGATCAACATGGAATTGAGATTCTACCTTAGAGGCCTTGGTGAAATTACCCCTATAAAGTTTAATGTGTTTCTTTTAAAAGAGGAATAAATGAGTATACATCTGTAATATAATTAAGGTTGAATAGCTAAAATGAAAAAGGCCTATATAGTATAATAGAAGAACCCAGTGATTTAAGGAAAATATTAAAAAATAAAATAAGATTAACTTTGTTAGTTGAATCTAGATAAAATTAGTAAGGAGATAAAAAAAATAACAAATTTGATGATGGCCCAAATGAGATTTTTTTTGATTCTCCAAAATGGAATGTTAATATAGATAGATGTAGTTGATTCTAGAAATGATTGAATATGTTTAGGGAGAATTAGAGAACATGGAAGATACATTTATCAAGCATAAGATCATCAAATCTTGAACCAAATTGGAGAAATACAATTAAAAATGAAAAATGGACTACTAAGATAAATTATCATGAGAAAGATTTGAAAAAGTATTGGCAAAAATCAACTTAGTAATTAATTGATAAATTTGCATAAAGTAGAATTGATACCATATGAATCATATAAAGAAATGATTTAAACAGAAATTTACATAAAGCCACTAAAACTTTGAATGTTATTGATGATAATAATAAAAATGACCGACTTTCCAGTAAAATGCCTAAAACGTCGCATAAAACCACATCATCCAAACTAGCAACAATATTTCCATGTTATACACAATAAAGAAACTAAACTAAGGGTTATTTTAAAACTGTCGTGTATTGCATCATTTGATGCACTTAAATTGTAGTGATGTGGAGTCGAGATGATTGAAGGGACTTCTTGCATCATGACTGACATTCCGGAAATCAAATAGAGTTAGAATTCAGTCTTCAATCAATTTGTTTTTGTTTTTTTTTTTTTGAAAATATTTGCTTTTGTATTTGTTTCAGTGGGATTTGGTGTTATCTAATTACTTGATCTCATAAGTTTTGAAACTTGTTCTTTTTTTTTTGAAACTTGTACTTGATCTCAGAAGTTGCTAAGAGCAGACTTGGGTGTTAATAAGCCATCTCTGAGCTTCACGGTGGACTTCGAAACAATTTAGACCTATTATGCTAGAATCGTACCTTGCATTTTATCAAATGTCTAGCAACCAACTAACCAAAACTAATTCTGGCTTGCCCAAGCTCACTTAGCTTTGCAATGTCAATTAAATGCAACAAAGGTTGAGTTTTTTTAAACCATATGCTAGAAATAATAGGAAAACATAGGCAAAAACTCCTCCAACTCTCTCTCTCTCTCTCTCTCTCTCTCTCACACACACACACACACACACACATAATCATGCAACAGTTCTATAATTCTACCTTACAGAATCCATTGTGTGGTCACTATATGATTGCAATGCTAGGGCCATCGTAAAGTCAGTATATCCCATGATAATGGAAACTATCAGACCTAGGTCTATATCATACAATATGGTCTGTAATAGCGTATCCTCTTTTTGCTTCTAGAAGGATACCGTAAAGTAAGCTAACCAACAACCTTATCTTATGGTATCCCCAGCATGCAGTATGCTAATACCATTGTACCTTAAAGCACTGCAGCACGTTAGAGAGTGAATTCTCCTGCTGAATTGTTAATGAATTAAACTCATTTTTATGGCATATCTATAATGGACATGCCTAGTTTGTTCATTTAGCAACATCATATCAACTCCTGTGCCTCCTATATTAGTTTCTTTTCATAAAGCTTAGACCTGAAAGCTATCCTGTGTATTTTTGTTAGTGGCGTACTATTTTTATCAAATTCCTCATTAATTATCAAATATTTCATCCTGCCTGGGTTCACATCCACTTTACGTGTTTAACACAATATCTGGTATAATATATCCAATATATTATCCAAAAGACCTGAAGAATATAATTTTAATTAAAACCTCTTAAGATGCACGTTTCTCACAGCAACTCTGTCAGCAGACGCACGTGAAAGTGCTTCTCTTGGGCTTGATACCTGATCTTCGACTATGCTAAGCTTTGTCTTCAAGTCATCAGGCAAAGCCTACAAACAAGCCAAGCACGATGCCCACTGTAGCATTCTTGAACACAACCCCAAGGATTAATGCATGAAGATGTCAATTAAATATCATACCATTACATCATTCACAAGTTTTTCCAACTGAATTTGTTCTATATATGTGCGAGGAATGTAAGAACCTTCCAAGCCCAGCTGGTCAGTCACAGTTTTGACAATCAAACGGTCCCTTCCTTGCACCTGAAAGAAATTTAGGGATTGCCATCACCAAATCTAGTTCTCATCACAAGGACAAAAGACAGCAAACTTCAAAATAATCTGAAATTACAAATGTCAACCAGGAAATATACTAGTCATCAAAGAATGGTTTCACTCGCATCTTCCATCATCAGTGTTCGATAATTTCCATGACATTCATTCAATTTCATAACAAGTTCCCACGTCCTTGTACCTCAAAAATCAAAGTGACGTAAAATTTTTACTCTTTTGCAGCAGCATTTTACTTGCGTTTGATTATATTGTTCTCTCACAAAAGCATGCGTTCTGTTAATAACATGAGTAACATGTCATAATTAAGAGCAAGTAGTTTTCTCAGTGAGGTAAGGGAAAGATATGCTTGAATTTGGTAATGGACAATGACAATATAGTAGATATCAACCCACCAATATTAAATTGTGAAGTCTAATGCCCTACCTACAATTTAGCCTATCATCCCGTAAATTTGATACTAAAATATATGGAGATATATAGTAGAATTTCAAAATATATGAATTTCAATCACTAGGAATTAGTTATGGATAGATATTGTGATTTGATATTATCTTATAGAGTGGTTGTCATAAACTTACAAACAAGGGGTGGACCTTCATTGTAACTTAAAATATTTGTATAAGAATTTACGATGTAGCCAAGGAATGGACAAAAATTCACCAAATCATAAGGTTTAGGTTTATAACATTGGGAGAACTAATGCCAATGGTCCTGAAGGGTTTGGAATCATCTGTCTACTTTGAACCTTGCTTCTTCATCACAAATATTCATAACAGGGCTTTTTTCATAAACATTAGTAATAAACCATTTGACCTATAACACAAACTATATGATATATGAACTTAATTGATAACCCTATCAGTGTTTAACATGATTTTCCATCAATTAAAATCGCATATACATATTACACCATGATTGGTGGCTGGAGTTTCAAGCTTAATTAACTCTCCGTGTTATTTTTTCTGAGCCTAATAACATCCAAAAAACCTAATAGAATTACTGATCTGGTTTTCAAGATATTTTTAATTTCACTCTTTTCCACAATATGCATATCAGTCAATATATTATAATTAGCAAAATAAATATCTGAGATATTGAAAAACCAATCTTCATTATGACAGCAAGATGCTACAATCAACACCATGCCCTCCTAATTTTAGGCAAGCCTGCCAGGTTATACACACCAATTTTCTAACAGGCTCTGAATCAGTTCATTGCAAGGCAGCATGTTTCCACAGTTTCAGTTGCAGCTAATGCTACACAAACATGAATAGCTGCTCATGATCCAAGCAATCAGAAAATAAATCCAGAAGAGAAGTACCATTAAAACAGATTCAGTCAATTTAAGTAAAATAAGAAAGATGACAGAGAATCTAAATGCATTAGATTAAGTTACAATCAAAATGAAAAATATTGGTGTTAGCTAGAAAAACTAGCTTGCAGCCATACAGAAAATTAGTTAATGGATAAGTTGCTAGTTGGCTAAAGAATTACCTGGATGTAATGACGATTCAATTGTTCCAGCCAATCAAGTTTCACTGTCACTCTGTCATCAGAGATTACATGGCTGCTTCTTTTCAAAATAGTAGCAATGCTGTATCCCAAAGCCATCAACCCTCCAAGAAGCCGCACACTAACTTCAAAGATAATTCTAGGTGATATGATGAATGGGTTGTCCATGACCCATTCCTGAAAATTGATATATACGGAACTCAAAATACAGAACTTCATTTTGAAGTGATTGATGTGCAGAAAATCGCCATGTAATATAGATTAATTTATCATACATAGTAGTATGGGAAAAACCAGTTATATAACGAACTTTTTCAGAGAAGCTACTAAATTTGATGCATCTAAGTGATAAAACAACACTGCTAGTAACCTATAAAGCACCGATGCTTCATAAGGCTTAATATATTTATATTGCATCTGTATCATATATCAATTCTCCGATACTCTATTGATACGTCACGTGTTATATTAATTTTTAGTTTTATTTTTTAAAAATTCGATACTTATCCAATAATTGTCCAATACTTTTCAATGCTTCTAATTAAAAAAAAGCTGGATCAGTTGGTTCGACCTTCATAAGTCCGTATCTTTTTGTTTTGATTATGGAAGTTATGACTAGACATATCCAAGATGAGGTGCCTTGGTGTATGCTCTTCGCAGATGATATTGTCCTTGTTGAGAAAACTAAAGAAGGAGCTAAAGCGATCTAAAGGTTTTAATCTCAGTAGATCAAAAACTGAATATGTGGAGTACACATTTAGTCAAGAAAAAATACTTATATTGGAGATGTGACAATTGGTGATCAAATTGTCAAGAAGAGTGAGCGCTTTAGACACCTTGGATCAATCATACAAAATGATGGTGAAATAGATAATGACGTTATTAGCATGATTCAAGCAGGATGGATAAAATGGAGAAATGCTTCTGGTGTATTATGTGATAGAAAAATCTCATCCAGAATCAAGGGTAAATTTGATAAAACTGTAGTAAGACCAGCGATGATATATGGTGCTGAATACTGGCCTGCAAAAAGAAAATATATAAATAAAATAAATATTACAAAAATGAGGATGATAAGGTGGATGTGTGGATATACACGAAAGGATAGAATGAGAAATGAGTATATCCGAAAGAAAATTAGTGTTGCACCAATTGAGGATAAACTTAGAGAAAGTCGGTTTAGATAGTTTGGACACCTAAATCGTAGATCGATTGAAGCTCCAATTAGAAAAATTGAGTTATTAGATTTTGCCCATGTACAAAGAAAAAGAGGGAGACCAAAGAAGACATGGCAAGAAACTATAAGGAGTGATCGTAGTTATTTAGACTTAGATAAAAATTTGGTAACTGATATAGCGCAATGGAAACAAAGGATTCATATAGTCGACCCCACCTAGTGGGATTAAGGCTTGGTTGTTGTTGTTGTTGTTAACAATACAGTCTCAATCAACTGGGTCATAAGTACAATTTAGAAGTACTGATTGCCATAGTCCTTCCGCTTCTTAAATCATATTTAATTATATATATGAAAATAATTGAATACCAATGGTCATTGAGGTTTCAGTGATCCACGAGTGAAATCAAAATATAAGTATTAGGCAAATCTAAATTGCTATAAAAAAAAATAAGGGTAAATTATATCTAGGCTCCTGAATTTAGGATAGCATATCATACAGGTTCATAATTTTAAAATTTTTAACATTTAAATTCCTTAGTGACATATAATTATCAATTAAGTTTTTTTTTATATTTTTTATTATTAATTTTTTAAATACCATTTTTACTCTGTGCACTCTATCCTCTTTCTGTTCTTTCCTCTTTCTCTCTCTTGGTCCTATCAAGGAGCAGGAGGTCGATCACCCCTCCCCCACTCTCTCTCTCTCTCTCCGCTACTCATGCTGGCGAGCAGGCAGAGAGGCCAGTCCCCCTCCTCCACTCTCTTTCTAACTCTCCCCTCTCCCTCTCGCTTCTCTCTACTCCGCTCCCTTGATCCTGCTAGGGAGTAGGTAGAGCCCCACCCCCCTTTCTCTTTTTCTCCTATTCTTGCCGAGGAGCAGGCGGGAGGTGGGCCACCTGCCCCCTCACCACTTTCTCTCCCTTCTCTCTCTTCTCCTTCTCTCTTCTCTCCTTCTCCTGCTAGGAGCAGGTAAAGAGGCGGGTGCCTCTTTAACTCTCTATCTCTCCCCTCTCTTTCCTCTTTACTTTCTCTTTCCTTTCCCTTTCTCTCTTTTACTCCTACTCTTGTGAGAAGTAGGTAAAGGGTAGGCCTTCCACCCCCCCTCCTCCACTATACTCTCTCCTTTCTCTCTCTTTCTCCTATTCTCACCATGGAGCAAGTAGAAAGGGGACTCTATTGTGCAAGTGAGAAAGGGAGAAACAGAGAAGAGAGGGGAGAGAGAGAAAGGGTGGTAGAATTAATATTTTATTAAAAAAAATTAATAATAAAAAATTGTAAAAAGATTCAATTGATAATTTTATCAAAAGTCAAGGACTTAGATGTTAAAAAATTAAAATCATGAATATTATGTCGTAAACTTAGGGACTTGAATATAGTTTATCCTAAAAATAAAATAGATTAAATCCTATCCAAAATTATAAAAAATTTCTAAGTTACTTGATGCAGGACAAAAAATGTGTAAATGATATTTTATATTCATATACAGCAAAATTAATTAACAAGTTATTTTTAATTAAGAGCAAAATATTTTTTAAATAAATTATATAATAAATAAGATTTTTAAATCTTGTAAATTAAAATATTTTAAATTTAAATTAAATTGGATCGTCTGATAAATAAGAATTTATCAAATTAGATGAGAGTGTCAATTTAAATTCAATAAATCAAATCTGAGGTTTAGAAATTTATGTAGATGTCTCACACTTAATCCAAAAATAATTATCACTCAAATAAATGTTCGGTCTCACAACTAGAGCCAAATGAATAATCCAAGTCAAGAAAATAACTTATATTGAAATCAAATAATCGGATTAATTTGATTCAGAAAAGAAATTATACATTGGCCAAAAAAATTCAAGTAGTAGCGATGCGGATGACATAAGCGGCTTGAGTCAACATGCTGGAGTGGCACGTTTCTCGGGCAAAGTAGAGAGCCAAGCGGTGAAGAAAGTGACGAGTCACCTCACACTGGTAAGCGAGGCAGCATGCAGTGGAGGTGGGGGTGTGTTAAAGGCAGGGAACGAGGAGGCAACAGACTTCGGAGGTAAGAGAGTGCGCAAAGTGCTTGAGGCGCTCGGAGATAATTCAGAGAGAAAAATAGAGAGAGAACAACAGAATATAGCGACTCTTCAAATTTTTCAAATCTGCTCTAAATCAAATCAAATCAAATCTAAATAAAGCTAACATGAAAATCTCCAATAGCTCTAATTAATTTGAATTTGAATTTTGATTCAGCACATGGCGTCATCCTAGCCGTCCAATTCAATGTTGATCCGTGTCCCTACCAATTCTCCCCAGATGGAAGGAACTCGACGGGGTATGGGTCATGCGACTCGTGTATCTCCGGCGAGTCAGATCAGCTGTAACTTCTGAGTCTCCTAAAAAGGTAAAAAATCTCCACCGAATCAAATATCACTGATAATCGAATTCAATTAAAATTACTTGCTCAATAAATTTATTCAATTAGCTCTAAATAAATATTGAAGTGAATTTTAGTTGTGGACTTTCATGGGTAAAGTTACACGCAAAAGGAATAAAAGGCTGAGGTCTCACTAGGTATTATTGTTGAGTCCTGATAACTAGCAGATCTGAAATATTAAAATCTCAACTATTCTCATGATCTAACGATAATATTCAAATTTATTCATTTGATCTAATTTAATAAAAATTTTAAAATAAATTAAATTAGAAATTTAATTATCTTAAATTATCACAATAAAATATTCAAAAAAAAATTTAAACTTAATTATAATAACTCGCCATTAACTTTACTAATTTTATTTATTTTATGATATATGGACTGACACATGCAACGAACTAAAATAAAATGCAAATGTAAATACTGACTAGACTCAAATATATGATATTAAAAGAATATTAAATATATGCAAACTCGATTTATTTCCCTACTAGTGCCTACTAGATTAATTCTGATTATAGGCATGTGAAAAATAAGCCAGAGTCACAAGAGACGTGGTTCTTAATAGGTGCTATAAAGTCTTCCAGAAATATCTGATAAATCGTACATCACACCAACTAGATGTCCACGTGATCAATCACCCAATCTCATGCGCCCTCTGCCTATATAGGTCTATAAGTATTGAGTTTTTGCTAAATTGAGAATATGCATAAGTATACTTAACTAGATCGAATCTATTGATCTCACAACAATCGTGACCTATAATTATCTCAATATAATCAATAATATTATCAACACAATAAGATGATTCAGTGGTCTCTGTCAAATCTATGATCTACTCTTTTTTATAACTCAGCTCTATGACTGTTTTCTCAACTTGACTTTCAACTTCTATCCTATAATTATTTTTCTCGTACATCTCATCCTCATACTTCTCGTACTTCTTGGCTAAGCTAGGATCTGCTACATAAATAGATATAGGTAAGGAATCGAGTTTCAATATTTCAGAAAAAAATGAAGGTCTCTATAGAAAACTCATTCACTACTTTTTCGCGGGAAAACTGGATAGGCCACCTATAGTCTCAAAAGGTCTAGCAATGGGAGTAGGAATTACAACAAAGAGTATTGGTCTAGGGTCATGTTGTTTAGAAACTATAGAGTAAACTTTATGGGATGAAAGAAAATATCTCTTATGTAAGTTTTCATTTTATCGTATATCTCAAATGGCCTAAATTTAACCCAAAAATATTGATCCTCTAAATCTCTAATATAATATTTTGCTTCACCAAGAAGCATTAATTTTGCACACTTAACTCTCTCTAACTTGTTCCAAGCACAATAATCAAAATAATGATCCAAATTATTTTCTCTCTTTATATGATAAATAATCCGAATCACCAGAAAAATAGAAATTAATCGCGGCTTCTTCTATGGATGGTGATTTATTAGGTGTGAATATGCGGTCGAACTTAGCTATAAGGTCAGATAATATAGTTTTGATTTCGGTGCCCATACTTGCACAAGATTAGAATATAATGAGATGAAAAATATACTGCAAAATATACAAAAATAAATGCTCAAATAAAATGCTCTAACCCAAACCATGCTCTGATACCAAGTTGATGCGAGACGAAAAAAAATGCAAATGATATTTTATATTAATATGTAGCAAAATTAATTAGCAAATTATTTTTAATCAAGAGCAAAATATTTTCTAAATAAATTATATGATAAATAAGATTCTTAAATCCCATAAATTTTAAAATTAAAATTAAACTGGATTGTCTATTAAATAAGAATTTATCAAATTAGATTATGGTGTCAATTTAAATTCAATAAATCAGATCTGAAGTTGAGAAATTTAGGACAAATGTCTCACAATTAAATCTAATAGTAATTATCACTCAAATAAATATCGAGTCGCACAATTAGAGCCAAATGAATAATCCAAGTTAATAAAATAATTTATATTAAAATCAAATAATCAGATTAATTTGATTTAAAAAAAATTTATACCTTAGCCAAAAAAAATTTAGTTGCGATGCGGGTGAGACAGGAATCCAATTCATATGAAAGAAGCTTGGTTTGGGCGATTATTTAAAAGTCTTCAGTTGGCATCTCATGCTTTCTACTTTTTGATTGAAATCTTCTACTTCGGCATGATCTATCTTATTCTCCTTTTTAATTGTAAAAGACATTTGCTTACCCTTATTTATACTTAAAACTATAATTGTTTGCTTTTTACATTAAAAAACACTTCAAGAGCATTTGGATGCCTATAATAGTTATATATATGACCAAGTCACTTACAAATCAGTTGTACTAGATTGAATACCTTTCAGGTGCATGAATCGATCTTTTTAGTCTTTCAGAAGAAAGAGACTTTTGTTGCTATTGTTGCCACACTATCTTGCTTTTACATGGTTGCTTTTGCTTTGAGTATTGTAGAGTCTATTGGCTATGAAGAACGATATACTTATGATGAAACTGCTAAAAGGAAATATGCTCAATAGTGGACTAGTGCTATGGTAAAGGAATTTGAATCTTTACAAAAGAATGACATGCAAATAGTAGTAAATGGAGATCTGATTACCAAATAGCAAGTAGTAGATACAGCCTCTGAGTTTGATTTCCAGTCATGTTTAACAGTTTGTTAGAACAAAATTTCTTGTTCAATATGAAAAAGAGAATCTTCTTAGAATTTAATCTATAAGAAAAAAGTCAAACATACCACGCAATAATAATGATCAAGAAAGAAAGCAAAATAATACTAAAATTTATGTGGTTTAGCTATGAAATGGCCTACCTCCACAAGGAGAGGAGAAATCAAACATTCACTGTCAAGATCAAGCACAAATAATGGCAAATAAATGAGAATAAAACCCTATTACCATCTGAAAGGAATATTTCATATATTCAATTTTTTATCTACTAAGATGAAAATCTAACGCCCTGTTTGGCGTGAGAACTAGATCAAGACCAAAATAATATTAATTTAAAAAATAACAATAATAATAATAAATAAATTTTTTTAATCATTCTACACAAATTCTAATATAAAAAAATATTATTTTACTTCACATACTCAATAATTTTCAAAAAAAATTAACTTTATTTTACATCCTAGACCAAAATACTTTATTCGAATATTTTGGTCTAGGATGTGAAATAAAGTATATATTTTTATTGAAAATTATTGAATATGTTAAGTAAAATAATATTTTTTTATATTAGAATTTATGTAGAATGATTAAAAAAATTTATTTATTATTATTATTGTTGTTTTTAAATTAGTATTATTTTTTGTCCTGATTTGGTCCTCACGCCAAACAAGACCTTAAACTCTAAAGCATTCCTCCATAACTCAAATTTCACCTTAGCCTCAACTCTAGTCTTATCCATAAGAAGAATATTATTTACAAAAAATATACATTAAGGCACCTCATCTTGAATGTGTCTAATCAAACCAATGCAAAAAGATACGAACTTAAAGCTAACCGTTACTGTAATCCAACTGTAATAAAAAAATGATTAGTCAAACTCCCTTATGTCTGAATACAAGTAACAACTCCTTTATAAATATCCTTAATAACTTAAATATATGTAATACAAAATCTTTTCTTTTTTTAAATTTTCAGAAGCACTTCACTTGAGATTTTATAATAAGCTTTTTCTATAAAACCACTGCAAATTTTCTTTTGTTTCTTTGAACTTTTTCGTTAAACTTCTTAATAAATGAATAGCCTTTATAGTAGATTTACCTAATATAAAATCAAACTGGTTCTATGATACGTTAATATTATGACATAATCTATAGTCGATTATCTTTTCTCGAAGTTTTAAAGTATGGCTCATTAATTTAATTCTTTTATAATTGACACAATCCTACACACAATCTTTATTCTTATAAATAGATATTAATATACTTTTTTTCTATTCATTGAATCGAAATGGCATAAGTTGCCTTTGCTTTTTTTTAAAAAAAAAGAAGAGCCTAAACTAGAAAGATGGGTGGCATTTGATAAACATGTTAGAGGCTTACAGCCTCTTAAATAAGTCATATTATGCAAAACCATAGTAGTTGTAGCCTCGTGCATTGCTTTATCGTTATTTTGCCAAATTGAGCACTGACCCTCTAAATTTATCTATAATGCCGCTGAAAATCGAGCAACTCTTGAGGATTCCAAGAACTCAAGAATTTTGCATTGTACTCGACAAAGTAGTGGACGTCTTGGGTTCATAGGGTCCACCTCCTAAAAAGAATCTCCTGGAAAGTTTGAAACTTTTGAGAAAGCATTTTGGCATGGACGTAGACAGTGCTGCCCTAATCATGTAGTGAAATTTTAAATATCCAAATTTCAATGAGTTTCATCAAAAATGGGGGAGAAATATAGAACAAACCTCAAACATAAGATTGTATTTCCCATCTTTGTTACGCATTCTTAGATATGACTGGCATGTTTCTGGATCTTCACCTGGTGGTAGGAGATATATATCATAAGTTTCCTCGACAACATCTCGGTGTTCTTTGGAAATAACATCCTTAATTTGATCCACTGTTAAAGTCCTTGATGACTACAATAATAGGAAGCACTTAGTGCTTGAAGCAAAAAATATTATAAGACATCAGTAAGGCATCTTTTTTGCCAACCCAAATATTCAATGTTTGAAAACGAAGAGGACATTAACCTTCAAAATGTAAGTTGGATTTTGGAAGCCTGACAACGGATTAAATTTGTTGATAATTTTAATGTGTGCAGTTTGTAGATCAGGTTCGATAAATGCCTTGTACATGGGATATACCTACCAAATGAATACATAAACATGAGCTGAAAAAGCAAAACAATCATCAGAAGAAAACAAGCAGCATACACTTGTAAAGAATTTCATCAATATGTTCAAGGAATTAATGTGGATACTTTTGAACCAAGGGGTATTCAAAATCATTATCTTGTTTGTTGGGTATTCGAAATCACTATCTTGTTTGTGGGGGGTTATTTTTAATTTGAGTAAAAAATAGCTTTTGATGTGAAATTTTTGTTTTAAGATTTGTGAAAATTTTGAAATAAAGTTAGTTTTTTTTTGGGATGTGTGTAGAATGTGAAATAAAATTAGTTTTTATTTTGAAATTTATGTAGGATGCTGAAAAAAGTTGATTTTAATATTAGAGTTTGTGTAGGATTTGAAATATTGTTAGTTTAATATTAAAAGTTGTGTATGATGTAATCTATATGGTTAATCTTAACTCATAGGCAAACAAACAGCCTTTGGGTTTATAATTGTTAGAACATCAGTTTCCAGTCTTCAACATGAAGGGTTTAGCTTTATGATGTTTGCTATATTGTTGTTTAACATGGCATTAGAGTCTTCAGTTCAATTCTTGACGTCTCCAGCCATTTTGCAGAACGAGGTAAGTTTGTTAATATGGCAATACTGTTTTAAATTTGTCTCATGAATTTCACAGAAGTTTAATTGTGGAGCCTCAATCAACACACTTACCCAACTGGGTTCTTTAATTACAAGGATTTACCAACAGCTAAAAGTAATGAAATAGCTGAAATTATAGAGAACCGTTTCAGATATTTGTTGAATAATCTCTTCTGGTTCTTGTCCAGCACGCTGTATATCCCTCAAGACCCTCTTCACAAGATCAAAGTGTACACCTCCTGTAACCGAAACACGAAGGTCTAGCACGTGCCGCAACCTTACACTCAAAGCATATATCCCTTCAACGATTATGATTCGAGAGCTAGGAACTTCGACTGTCCTGTCAGTTTAGGAACACCAATTTGGAATAAACATGCCATTAGACACCACAAAAAATTTTCATGGCCGCCAAGGGTATAGTGATGGAAACAATAATAACAGCATAGTCCTTGCCAGGGCAAGAAAAAGCATACCTGTATCCAGTGCGAGAGCTAGTCTTAAAATCATAAATTGGAACCTGAACGGATTTCCCTTCTTTTAGGTCATGAATGTTTTCCAACAAAGTATCATAATCTATCAGACGGGGATCTGCTTACAAATAGGAGTTGTTAGATATTCCCTGAATAACCTAGATTATTTTGTGCCAAAATTGCAATTCCACGATAATTTTTGCAGCATACTACCGTCCAGTTTCATCCCATTAATCTTTTCTAATGTTTTTATCATTTATCTACAATGCTAAAGTTCTTTTGTTGAATTTATGCGCATCAAGGCAAAAGGTCACAACAAGCATTAGCTAAGGGGATATCTAGAAATTTCTCGTCCTTTTAGTCCCACTTTTAGTATCACACGGTTATCTCACCAAACATGATAAATCACGTGGAGTTGAAGATATATGATTCTTTAACATTTTCCAACAACTGGACATGAATAAATATCAAGACTCAAATAAAATAATGAGTCAAAATAAACAGGAACCTGGTTGAAACAATTCAAAAAATGGACTCATGTGAAAACCTCTTAAGTAATCTATTTCATACAAGCTAGCATTGTCTAATTTGACTCAAAAACTGACATGTTAACTTGGTAACAACTGAGAAAATGAATGTATAGATTTCTAAAGTTATGTCAAATCTTTTGTGTAGTACCAATATGTTGTGGCAATAATAGCCTAAGGAACTTATAAGATGGCCACTTCATATAATTATTGAAGAGCATTAAAAGTGCAATAATTCTCTAGTACAATATGTACAATAATGGGTACGCACATGTAACAAAGAAAAAAGAAGCTACGAACAAGACAACAAACTAATCACTAAAAAATAAAAGTTACCATCAAAATTGCCATCAACAATACGGCTTGAGTCATTGTAATTGTCCATCGATATGATAGCAATGCTTGGCATGAAATTGAGAATCTTCTCGGTGAATATAGTCTTTCCAGCCCCTGAAGGACCAGCAACACCAACTAATATAATACCTTCATTTTTTTGGACCAACATTTGGCAAGTACGAATGACTATAAAGAAACCCTTCTCAAAAGATAGTGCCTCTTGAATTGGAAAAATCTCATATCTATCACAGTTCTTTCTTTTCACCAACTGGACTTGATCTCTCAAAAGCCCTGATTTGGGTCGTGGCGATTCAACACTAGAACAATTTCGGGCCATTGAGAAGAGTAATGCAAGTCCAGGTTCCTCCTACAGTAGAGATCATATCAGAAAACAAACCGAGCAAAAACCGAAATGGAAATAACATCATACTATAAATATAAAGTTTGAAGGTAACCCAATCTCATTATAAAAGCTCAAACGCACAGGATCATAAGAGGCCAAATTAAAAACAAATTTTCATGGCGCTCTCCACTTGGCAGGCAACATCAATATACAAGTCAAATAAATTATAAGTACTACAGATCCACTGGTTTCAGGAGCTTGATTTTATCCAGAATATTAATTGTATTATAAATGTCTTTATGAACAGGTGTAGTGTATGAAATGATATCTAAAGTACTGTATCTGCTTTATCATGGCATATTGACTGATACAGTTTAATTAACAAAACAAAAAATGAGATAAATAGTAAAATAAGCAAGCAAAAGTATATTTTTTTTATTTTTTTCCAGAACCATATGCTTATAGATGAAAGAGGATACTGGCATATTCACAGAGTAAAGTTATTTTAAATATACTCAAAACAGATCTATTGACACAAATTAACTAAACATCTCCTTAAGCTTCCCCAATTTAGTTCAAACTTAAAATGAATGTATACCTCTGTGTGCACTCATGCATCTGTGTGTGCATCTACATGTGAAAGCAAAGGTCCATAAACGAACCAAGTGCTTGATGAACAGCTTGACATTCGGCTCTATAAGAGCTTGCGTGTGTTCAGTTCATCAATTTTAGCAAACAAGCTTGAACATAATTTTAAAAGCTCGATTGGTAAATGAACGAGTTCAAACATAATGGCGTTCAACTCATTAACATTCGTGAACTATTCATATGAAGTTTATGAATACAATTGTTAATTATAAAACTCGATATGATGCTCTTTCAAAGATTTTGGTATATGTTAGTTATTAATAAGAAAAAATCTATGAATCATGATGATGAACTTATTCATGAACACATTATTATCCTCAAGATATAAGAGCTTGTCTATGGTTTTAGTGTTCATGAACTTAGATTTACATTAGCTCGTCATGAATACATTAGTGAGCTCGTTCACAGTTATATGAACCAAGCCTAAACGTACCTTTATGTTCGCGAACCAAGCTCAAAGCAAGCTTGAGCTTGAGCTCGAGCACAAGCTCAGTTTTTGTAAACAAACATGAACATGAGTAGGCCACTACCTGGCTCAACTCAGTTCATTTACATCCCTATGCACACACAGACCAAAAAGTTTTATCAACGCAAAACTAGATAACTGGAAGACCAAGACTGAATTCCAGCACCCCTAAACATTAGCTTTCAGCTAATTTCTTGTATGTAACAGTACACTTAAGCTAGGAAAAACTTCTCATATGTAACAATCTAGAAGAAGTTCTACATCTAGCTTACCTGTTATTAGTAACTAAAACAACAAACAGAAAGAATTTCCCATAATCCTGGCACATTTGTTAACATAATTGTAGCTTTGCCTTCATTAACATACAAAAGCAAGATGAAAATTCAATATGAACAAACCACTTTTCACTAAAATACTAGTGCTTAACCGCCAAAACTATTGAACTTCAATTAGGAATCTCTATTCCAGAATTCACTGCATACCACCAAATCATCCATTAGCAATATCACTCACTCAACCGTTGAATAATCCCACGGGAGAATAGCTTCCTTGTAATCCAGAACATATGAAAGCAAGATGAAAAATTCGATATGAACACCCACTGTTCACTTAAACTATAGAACTTCAATTCTCAATCTCTACTCCAGTGCATATCACCTTATTATCCATTAGCTACCAATCACTTGACCCTTAAATAACCCCAACTGTAGGTTGGTAGAACAACTTCCTCTCACAAATCAATCAAAAGCATGAAAGACAACTCTGATCCAAAGCGCATACTCAAATAATTATCATAATTCCGCCGTTCTTTTAATCCAGCTGGATACAAAATCGCTCAATCGATCAATCCAACAGTGAGAAAACAGTAAGCTCGATCATACTAATTAGCAAAGAAAATATGCCACTTAATAATAATCTACCATTCAACACTTAGCCGTACAAAAAAAAAATCCAACAAGGTCAATCCTATCAACAAATTATCGGGCAATTACCTATGAAGGATCAATTCAGACCTAAAACGATCCAAGAGGATGGACGTAGTGGAATCCCGCACTGATTGAGACGGCAGACCGCCGGAAACAGCTGTGCAGAGCGGTCGCCAGAGACATGCAGGCAAAATTCGCCGGAGACAGCTCCCGACCACAGAGGTGGCGCGCGAGGGTTTAAGAAGTCAGCTCTTATTATTTTATATTCATTTCGAATTTTATTGGCCTGTAACTTATAATCTAACGGCTATAGCAATATTAGTCGTGCAATTTATGAATTATTTAAGGTTAATTTTGGGAAATGAATTTTCATAAATACGAAATTATTTATATCCCTCACAAATATTAAATAAAACTATTTTTTAAAAAAGACTTTCAAAAACCGAATGATTTAAAAAAATTATAAATATCTAAATACCCTGAAATAAATTGAAACAAGCTTAACATAAACCTGATTGGCAAATGAATGAAGTTCGATTCATTAATATTCATGAATTATTTATATAAAATTTATGAACATACTTATTAAAAAAAGTCAATATAAAGTTATTTTAGAACTTAGTAGTCACTCATTTAGAATTTATTTAAATATTTTAGTATTTTTAATTAATCTAAAACAAAAAAAATCATAAATCATAAATTAACGTGAAGATAATCTTGTTCGTGAGCAAATTAATATTATTGATAAGAATTCATCTATATTTTAATTCAAATGTATGTTAGCTTGTTCGAGCTCGTTTACAAACCAAACACAAACCTTGCTCAAGCTTGTCTTTAGGTTTGCAAATCAATATTAAAATAAGCTCAATTTAACAGATGAAGGTGAACTTCAACAGACTATTACTCGATTCAATTCGGCCCATTTACAACCATAAATTTGTCAAGCTAATTTCATCCGCAATAATCTCAGTCAAAATTTACTTATAAATTGCAACACTATACTTGGAATCTTATTTATTTCATTAAAAAATTCATCAAATTATGTGTACTAAATCTACTATTGGCTTCCCCTAACTTTGCGATTCCGATTATTAAACAACTCCTTTATGTTATTTGAGTTATAATCAGTTACTTGTTTCGAG
Organism: Apostasia shenzhenica; assembly: GCA_002786265.1. Lineage (NCBI taxonomy): Eukaryota > Viridiplantae > Streptophyta > Magnoliopsida > Asparagales > Orchidaceae > Apostasia > Apostasia shenzhenica. Next base: position 1,262,060 of record KZ451906.1, read on the forward strand.
TTTATTCTCCTTGCAAATTTGATTCAAAAAAAAAAAAAAACTCCCCGCAAATCTCTTATATCTTGAGTTTAACATGTACAAATATAATTGAGAGAAAAAAGTAGCTCTTGCATGACTTTTTTGCATTGCGTATTTATAATAGTGATGACAACTATTATAATAAAATGTGTTTTTAAGTATTTTAGAATCTCATTTATAATAAATTTTCTTAATATTTGTATGTATGAACTCACTTTTCATACTAATGACAGCTGATCTTCTACTCTTTTTTATATCATAAATAATTGCAAATGTTATTTATGCAATTATTTATAGTTATAATCAAATTTTCAATATATATAAGAAGTATGTGTTTCTCAATCACCAAAAATGTTGGAGAGAATGGTTTCATTGCTATTATTTTAGGGTGCCCAAAAACTTTGCTTTTAGATAATAAACATTAATGCATAATTCTTATCGAAAGAGTTATACCTTTAATATCTTACTGTCCCGATGAATGTCACAATTTTATGTGAGAAATAACTATCTAAAGATCTTTAATTCTCCGTGTCAATATGCATAGAGATAGCTTATTATTTGTGAGTAAAAAATATTATATTTTGTGCTAGTAGTTAAATATATCAAATTAGTCGTAGAAGAGAATGAGTTGATAATATTTTCATCCTCCAAGGTAAAAAAAAAATCACTTATGACGATTAATAATAATCACTTTATAAATCAAACTATTAAATTACCCTAATAAAATGACTTATAAATGACATATTATAAGTTTTAAAAAGGGATTCCCTCTTTCCTACTCTCGATCATATAAATCTTTACAGTTAGACTTCTTTCGTTCTATATCAACCCAATCTTTATCTTCTGATTGCCAAAGTCACTTAACTGCCAACCAAAAAGACAAGCATTAGCGTCTCCTAACGCTCAACTTGCAATAGTCCAACAAAAAGACTTCTTGCTTTCTGATATTCTCTCGTTCTCTTCTGTATTATACTGTTTATGTTATTATGCTAAAACTTATATATAGTTAGCTCAAATCATCGAAATTAATATTTTTTTGCTCACTCTCCCAAATATTTCATGTATAAAATCCTTACATTATTATTTATAATGCATGTTTTTCTATTGTATATCTAATGTTAAGGTTTTTCTATTGTTTTTCTATCGAATAGAAAAGGGTTTTAAAGGTGTTAATTTTTAATTGAGTTATAATTTTATTTTAATAAAAAAATGTGTTATAATTTTATATAACATTTTTTGTCAATATGAATATTAAAAATATGTCAGTCATAATTTTTTCATTTTAATAATTAATGTTGGATTTGTTTCGCGAGCCTTCCTAGGGCGAGCTCCCTGCTCCTCCATTGACGAGGCTGCCTGTATGTAGGTTGTAACTCGCCTGACGTACCTTCTCCGTTCACTCGCTCGCCGAACCTGCTTATCCGATGGCTACCCTCGACACGGACATCAACATGGTTCCTGTCGGCGAGGGGTCGAGCGGCGCAGGGCAGTCGTCGTCGTCGTCGTCGTCGTCGTCGAAGAAGCCAAAACGATTCGAGATCAAGAAGTGGAACGCCGTCGCCCTCTGGGCATGGGGTACGGAATCCCTATACCGTAGTAGCATATTTATTTAAAGAATCTCTTACAACGGCACGTCTGCTAATGATTTAACACAAACTCTAGGGTTAGTGTTTGTGTTTATCCGACGATGGTTCGGTTAACTCTTTGGTTTTTGTCTTTGTGCTTTCAGATATTGTTGTTGACAACTGCGCGATTTGCAGGAATCATATCATGGATCTTTGTAAGCTCATTGTTCCCTTCATTTGAAAAACCGTTTTTTTTGTCCTTTTACCTTCCTTTAACCTTGATGTTTTTGGTTGCGTTGATAAACTCTCTGTCTCCCTCTGTACTATAGGGTCTCAGTTGTTTCGATTTGAATAAATGTTTCAGGCATTGAATGCCAGGCCAATCAAGCCAGTGCAACAAGTGAAGAGTGTACCGTTGCTTGGGGTATGAAATGCATCTTATGATTTTATTAAAAAAATGGTCTTGATCAATCATGGACAATCTAAAAAACTGATGGGAGTTGTTTGTTCTTCTAGATGTTTTGTTGGTGTTATCCTTTATTCTCTTCATACAGAACCCCCTGCAGTTCCATGATCCAATTATGAAGTAAATATTATTTTTCTGAAATGTGTAAATACTATTTTTCTTGATTCAGTAGAATGCCTTCAGGCAAGGTGTTGAGTAAGATGTTATTGTTTATCATTTGGCTATCAATAGTAATGATGAGAGTGATAATGATGATCTTCTACTGCTGGTTTTAAGTTTTGACTACAGATTAGTGTATTTATCATGTTCATTTTTTTTTTTAAATTTCGTCATTCCATTGAAATTGGGTGTGTTACATGGGATGACAGGAGCAATCAGGTTTGATTTTTTATTGGCCAATTTCCTTTCTATTTTTCTCATTTTCTTTCTACTTCAGGTGTCATACGAATGGAGCTTCTTCCTCAAAACTGATAATAGAATTTCTTTCTAGATGTAACGTTGGGTGTCATGCATAGTGATTATTCAAATATGATTTGTGTTCCTCTAGTTTAAATATTATTTGATTTATAGTCAAAATGGTGTGCATCATGGTCAGCAGTCAGCTATTGGAAAAAAGGTGCAATGTCTTTGGTGCAAAGCCCATAATAATTGATTTTATCAGAGACGTACAAGAGCTGATTATGCGCTCTCCATTTGGATGGATCAAATTAGATTAGATTTGGTTTTTTTTTTTTGAAATGTAGATTTGGTATAGTTGATCAATTTGGTTCGATCAATTTATTTTCATTTTAGATTAGTCTTGATTGAGTCAGTTTAGTTATGACTAATCGAATTTATTTGACTAAGTTAATTAGTTTGAGTTTTGTTTTTATTATTCTTTCTTATTTATCTATTAGTTAGACTATGTCTATAAGCTGGAATTTAAGAAATTTTATTTTATTTATTTATTAGAGTTTGTTTAGTCTTATCTTGTCAAATTAGTATTGTGATATTAGGTATGTTCCTTTTTATAGGATTAGAGACTGTACATATTTTATTGCCTTATGAATAAAAGAAAGTTTATCATTTTGGTTTATGAAATTGAAATTTTATTAATGAAATTTGATCAATTTTAAATTCGGGAATATAAAAGCTAAAATTGTTGAATTTTATTTTATTTTATCTTAATTTTTTTCTCTTTTTCTTCATTCTTCTAAAATCTTGGTTCCACCTCAGCCTCTATGCCTATAGGCTGTCGCGCCTTCGTAGTGTTTCGCCTCCGTGCCTGCTGTCGCGGCGCCTCACTACGCCTTACGCTTCATGTGGACATCACCCTATGCGACATTGTAGCTTTCTGCGAGGCCTTGCGGCCTTATAGTTATGAACCTCTACTCAAACTTTAGTTCCTTGTGTGACCTCCTCTACCTTGCGGGCCATTTGCATGCCTTGCGCGACCCCTTTTTATCACAAGCGCATTCCATTTTCTTCCCGCACATCCTACGGCAACTTTGTTTGTAAGCATACAACATTCCTCTATTCTTCCTTGGCAATGGCACTCCCCCCCCTCCCGTCACCATCGCTTTTAATTGTGTTCATGGCTATCTTCTCTGGATGCACCGCTTACTTTTCTGCGTGATTGTCGTTCCCGCAGCATTTTTGCATTCCTTTTCTTGATTTCTGTGGTTTTTGGATGAAGGTAAAATTCTTTCTTCAGAATTTACAATGCTCTTCTGATTTCAAGGGCTCGAATGCAATTTATGATTTATTTTTACGAATTTCTTCATTATTTTTCTTCCTTTTTCCAAACCCTAGCCGCCATCGGTGTTCTGTATCAATTTCTTTCTTGTCCACCATTATAGCTGCCACTCCTTAGTTGAACAAGTAAAGATGTTTGTGTTCCCTTTTCCTACAATGAATGAACTTACAGCTTATCTTTGATGGCTTTCAATCTAGATCTTTATGGTTACTGAATTACTAATTTTACAGCATAACGTTGATCAAAAACTACTTTAGTTATTATAGAAGAACCTCATCAATGCATCCTCACATAGCCTTCTTATGAATCTTTCTACTCCTTCTACGCCATTAACTTACAGATTTCTGTAGAGGTTTGTATGGAGTATGTTCTATAATTGGTGATCTTACAACGGTTGTTTGTAATTATAAGGCACAATTAGGGCAGTTTGCCCATGTTAGTGATTCAAGCTAACTTAATTCTGCAACAAACCTTAGGCCCTACTTTGTTGCGCGACCAAATTGATCTTTTTCTTGGCTAAAATGGCCATCACATTTAAAAAACTTAATAATGATGAATAATTTTTTTTATCACATCTTACACAAACTCCTGTATAGAAATTCATTTTATTTTACATTCTAGTTTATTCTCAATACAACTATCAATTTTATTTTACATTCTATTCAGTTTTTAACGTAACTAATTTTATTTTCATTCAAGGTAAGCCTAATATTTTTCCAATGACCAATTTGCCATTAATTGCAAACTAATTAGGGTCAACTACGTGAATTTTTCTTCTCTATTTAACTCTATCAAAGCAACCTACACTGCGAGTCAATGTCTAAATTTGTGACAAGTAAAGATTGATCTTCATCTTTCTCTTGACAATTGTCTTTTCTTTGTATTTTTTAATTTGGCATGATATGAAAGCACCTTACCTGCAATTTTTTGAATTGACACTTACAGGCGTTTGCAATCATGCTTTCCATTTTCACTGCATCAGCAGGTGGCTCAAAACCCGTCAAGTTTGCCCGCTCGGTACGCATATATTTTATGTTCGTCTGGCTTTTATCTCAATTCTACTTGCTCTATTTCTCTGCCACTCCTCGATTAGTCCTCTTATTTTGGTGTCTCACGATCGTATTTCAATTTCGCAGACAATAGCGAATGGGAGTTCCAGAAGTATGGTCATTAAAGCTCTGGCATTGGGATGCCGTCGGCACGGTGTGTGTTGTTGCGTCAGTAGCCGCAGAGACGGTTATTCTTCTTCGGCTTCGAGCATTCAATGATGAACAAGGTTGGTTTATATGGTCGTATCACTGCCAGTTCTTGTGCTTCATTTGGTCTCATTAATCTGTGGAAATAGTCCCTTTAAATCTGAATTTAAAACCTTCCTGTTATAAATTATTTTCTGAACTTTTTACATCTGCATGACTTCATTAACAATCTGATCTTATTCTATATAAATATTTCATTGCTAGACAATACATTTGTCCATTGGATAATTTTTTTTATCTAATAGATCACGAACCCTTCTTTTAACTTTTTTGTTTGAGCTTGATAGTATTTCTCTGTGGTGTTATAATCAGTGCATATTATATTTAATTTTCCTTATAAATATTTTCTTATAGATCAAGCCACTATTTTAATTGAATTTGCATTGAATATCTATAATTTATTAATAATAGTTACGTGATTCTTAATAGTTTTTGCTTCTTTGCAAGTATGTGTGGTTGCTTGAGAGGTTGTCTCATTTTCTTACAAAAAAAGGATTATTTTCATATTAAAACTACTTTTTTTTCCAATTAGTGAATGGCAAGGTTTTAAAATTTGATTTCAGTTTTACTCAAAAATTAGAAGAATTAGTTTTAGTAGTTTTAATAATTTCAATAGTTTTCTTTTGATGATTTTGGCATTATATAATATATATATTATGGTCTTTGATTTTTACTAAAAAGTTTGAATTTTACGGAATTTTGTTTAAAAACTAAGAGATTTGGTTGAAATGAAATTAGTGAGTTTTAGATTGAACTTGAGCAAAAAGCGATAAAAATTAGAAAATTGATGAGTTTTAGTAAAATTTAAAATTATAAATAATAAGTAATGGAGTTGGTTACAAGTATCCCCATGGAAAGTGGGAGTTATATTATTTAAATTATAATTTTATAAATTTTTTTTGAAAGGTGTAAAAATTTAATTTAGATGATATTACATTTGAATAAAGCATATAAAAAACTTCACTAAGGTCCTGTTTAATGTGAAGTTTAAAATTAGTAAAATAATATTAGTTTAAAAAATAATAATAATAAATAAATTTTTTAATTATTTTACATAAATTTTAATATAAACAATATTATTTTATTTCATATACTCAATAATTTTTAATAAAAATATTAATTTTTTTTTACGTATTAGATCAAAATATTTGATTCGAGTATTTTGGTCTTGATTTTAGTCCTTGCGTCAAATAGGCTCTAAATCTACGTCAATTGAGAATTCGTATTTTGGAAGACAATGTAGCGGCCATTGTAGTTCGAATTTTATGTGAAAATTGTTTCACAGGATTTAAATATGAAATACTATAAAATATTGTAAATTATTTGATAATATTATGACCAGAGAAACAATTAAAATAATATAATATATGGTGTAAATATATTAAAATATCACTCACGTTTTTAAGATGGGTTGTAATACTGTGTAAATTTATAATTTTAAATCTTTCAATTTGGTCTTTGAATTTTAAAATAATTTTTAATTTAGTCCTTGAAGTGGATGTAAATATTTCAAACAAGTCTTTATTATTGGATTCTGTAAGTTCTCAATTAAAATTTTAATAAAATATACTTTTAGATTAATTTCTAAATTTTAAAAATCATGAAAATGTTTTCTCCTTATGAGATCATTGCTGCCGCAAACAACAAAACCTAGGGGTGTGAATAGGCCGGGTTGATTTAATTCTATACCTATAATATACAACTCGAGTCAAGTCCGCAACTTATGCATTTATGGACTCGACTTAACTTGCAATCATTAGGTCTGAGTCAAGTTTAGGTTAATTCGGGTCTAATGATTAATTTTTAATTTGAAATATATAATTTTTTTAATAAATATTATAATGATAATATTTTAAATTTTAAATAAATTATGAGAGAAAATGTTTATGGTAGAGCCGAAGATTAGAGAGAGAAATCTAGATTAAAATAATAAAATACATGCACAGCTAAAAATTTAGTTATGATTTTCAAAAAAATAAGCTTTTATGTCAAAATATAGTATTTAATTTAATGTTCAAAAATGAAGTTTTATCGATAATCTTAGCTCTGTTTGGTAATAAGAAAAAAAAAGATTTGGTTGAAATTTTTAGCTATTTTTGAAAAATGTATATCATGTGAAATAAATTAAGTTGGTTATATTAAAAATTGTGTAGGATGTGATATAAAGTTGATTGATTTATTGAGAATTATGTTGGATGTGAAAAAAATTGATTGTTCAATGTTAGAATTTGTGTGGGATGAGATATAAAATAATTTTTTAAATTTTTTTAAAATAAATTTAAGATTTTAGTCCTGGCTAATTTTAGTCTTATTTTTTAGCCCATTGCTTAACAAGGCCTTAAAATCGCTACTTTTTAGTATTTTTTGGGGAGCAAATTACATACACATGGCCAAGCAACTACAATAGTCTCTAATTAAAAAAATAATAATTTCACTTAAACTCCTGAGGTTTGTTTATTTGGTCATAAAGGTCCACAAATTTCAAAACATGTCATTCAGTTTCACAATAATTACTATATAGCTCACTAGAGCCCTAGTTATTTTTAAAAAGCTTCCAATTAGGTCCAACATAGCTTTTCCGTTTAAAATATAGTTAATTTATCAAAAAAATAAAATTAAATTAAAATAAATATTTTTTCAATTACGATTTTACCCCTCGCGCACAGTGCTTCCGCGCACGGGTCGCCTGCGCATGGCCTCGAGTGTCGGCACGCTGCCGGCATCTGCGTGTAGGCGGTCGGCAGCACGGCGCCTCGCTCCGGCGGCAGCCTGCGCGCCCTGCGCACAGGGCGTCCGCACGTGGGTCGCCGCGTGGCCACGCGGGAGTCTGCATGCCGGCGTCCGCATACGGATCGCCACAGCACGTGGCCCCGTGTGCGGGGCGTCCGAGCGCGTGTCGGCTGCGCACGGCCGCAGCACTTGGCCCCGTCCACAAGCATTCACACGCGGGTGCTTGCACGAGGCCTTGGGCACAGGGCCTCGACACGAGGTGGCATGCGGGCGGTCTCGCACTCCGGCGTCCGCGCGCGGGCTGTCGCAGTGCATCGCCTCACGCACCCTCAGGAACATAATGACATATTTTGAAAATTAATAGATTAATGAAGGATATTTTTGTCATTTTTATAATACATAACAGATTCTATCACGGAAGAACTACAAATGCCCTTTATAATATTTTTTTGGACCTGAATGATAGTTTTGAGATTTTTGAATCTTTTTTGCCAAGTAAGCAAACTTCAAAGGCCTAAGTGGAATTACCCCTAAAAAATTCAAAGTTACGGTCTAATCTCTATTAATTAAGCCTCCTCCTATTCTTTCCTTTTGTCGATCTCGTGTATATCAATTAGCTATTTTTATTTAATTCATCTTTGTAGAGAATGAGCACCGCAAATATTTTAGACAACTATTCATGCAATTGTAGCAACAAAAACAAAAAATAAAGTGGGGGAGAAATTATACAAAGAAAATTGAATAAAAGCTGAAAAGATATTAGAATCGAATTATAAAAAAATTAAAGTAGAGCGATTGTCAAAAATTACTTTAAAGTTTTATATTTTACTATTCATCAAAATTAAGTTGATTTGATTCAATGAGACCCGAACATTAGACCTAACAATCGAATCATATAATTAATTCTAAATATTTTAAGAATCAGAAACGATGCAAATCAATTTAGACTCGATCTAAATTCAATAATTTGGTTTAATTTTGAGTTAATTTTCAATTATTGCGGTGACCTGCAGTTAGAGTTCATTGCTTGATGTGAGTGAGAGATAAAATAGTAAATTTATATTTTTTTAATACAAAGACTGAGAATGTAATAGTTTAAAATTTTGAAATCCAAATGAAAGATTTGCGTAATATTATCCCAAATATTAGGGACCTGAATATAAAATATATATTTGTTGAATTAGTTGATAAAGTAATATTCGTGAAATCGGATCTCTGAATTTGGTATAAAAAAAAAAATTTATAAAAATTTGGTGAACGATTGTAATAATGAGCGTGTCCATTGTCCCGCATACAAGTTCAGATAGGGAGGCCACCATAGAAACATTTTAAGAAGGATCTTCTTCTTCGTCGAGTGTTCCCCTTCTCTTCCCAACCTAAAATTAAATACCTGCCGGCGATGATGGAGCTGCCGCTGTCCGATCTCAGCTCCGTCAAGGGCGACGCGGGCTGCTTCCGCTGCGACCACTGCGACGCCGAGCTCGTCCACAAGATCGCGCAGCTTCTCCTTCCTGGTCTCGCCACTGCTTGCGTCGACTCGACTACCGGCGATTTCTTTCGCAGCCCCGCCATGGTTGCCGTCGAGCTACGTCACGAGATGATCGACTATATCACCGATCGTAGCGAGACCTACATATCTGAGTTCCTTCTCCCGGCCCAGCAAGCTGCCGGTGGTGGCGATTCCGTCCGCGACCGGCCTCCTGACGATCCCACTGAGGTCGTCTCTGACCTCATCGAGGATTTTGTCTCCACCAAGCAAAATTTCCTGAGCCGCATCTCCAGCTGGATCCTCAGCGACAGCCGAGAGGACAAGATCGACGACTTCGTGCAGGAAATGGAGGCGAACCGCTTCTGGACGATCGATCGGCGCGAGGCCGTAGCGGAGGTGCTGTTGCGAAACCTAGATTACAAGAACGTATTTCACTGCTCTCTGAAATTGGAGGACGAGCAGCTCCTCGCTGTTCACAAGGCTAAGTGTGGCTTCCGATCCGTGAGTTGCTCTAATGATGGGTGCAGGGTGAAGTTCTGTGCCGTCCAGCATGAGCAGCACGACTCTGTTTGCGGTTACAAGGTTTTGCCGTGCGAGCAGCAGTGCCCTGACTTGGTCCTGAGGCGTGAGATGGATCGGCATTGCGTTACCATCTGCCCCATGAAGCTGATGAATTGCCCCTTCTACCAGGTCGGATGCAAGTCTGTGATTCCCCAATGCACGCTTGAGCAACACTGCCAGGAGAATCTAAGAATGCATTTGATCTGCGTTCTTCCTGTTGTTCACCGGAATGAAGAGCTGTCCAAGGAGGAGTTGGAAGGGGAAGCCGAAGCTCTGGAGCAGGTAGATTGGGTTCTTCTTTTCTTCAATAAAATTTTTAGTGTGGTTTATTTCAGATTCTTGTACACAAAAGTTTCATCAAAGGTTTTGACAGTTTATATGATTCTCTCCCTGTTTGAACTATTACAATTTATAGTGGTTTTTGTTGGTTCTGATCATTTCCTATTGATAATGGCTTTTGAATTAGAATTCAATATTATTGTGCATGTTTATCATTTCCTTCAAAAGATCAATTGCACTGTGATTATCATAAGAAATAGGCCAATTGATTAGGTTATTGATTGCCATTTGATGGCTTTCTCTAGGCCTTGCACATTTTGCATTGTGGTTTAGAAGTTTCTCCTTGATATTGGATTTTCTTGCACATGGCTTAGGATGAGTTGATATTGTAATGAGCTACGATGATCCTTCACTTCATAACATCGTGTCCACCTCCCATTCCATTTTGGTATAACTAAACTATGGGAGAGGTTGGTTTGACATGACATTGAAGGGAGAATCTTGTGTTATTTACTTATTCATTTTCGGCTAAATCTTTCACAGTCCTATTGATTAATTTCTTCAGCATTTTCTGGTTTACATTCATGTGACTGTCATTGCCTTGACACTTGTTAATGTAGTCAGAAAATTGATCAAATGTAGTAACCATCAATCACGGGCTTTCCAACGAAGAAGAATTTTGAATTAATATTGATGAATTTTGAATTAAGATTGATGATTAGCTTGTTAATTTGATATTGCAGCATGTCAACTTGAACATCCTTAATATAGCAATGAAGTGGTTGGATGATAATGTATCTAATGGAGACATTGAGCATCAACATTAGGCTTATTATGTCAATATGTTTAGGAGTATCTTTCATCAATTGTCATTCGATGATCGTTCTTGTAATTTCATCACCCCCTAGAATTATTCTCACTCTGGAATTATTCTCTAGTTTCCAGTTTCTAAACATCATATCTTACAGATCATTGTTGCTCGATTTCCATTTTTGCAGTTACTTAAACATTTGAAAATATTATATGAACACTGACCATTAATAATGCAACAAGCATATAGATCTTTTATTTGCTGAAAAATGAGGTTGAGGAAGGTTTTATTCTTCTTAGAAGACTTTGCTTCACTTCTACAATGTCTAGCTCCTAATATGTTTATAATTTAAAACCTGCATAAATGAAAGAGCTAGCTAAGGCCACTTGCTTCTGTAATTATAAATTTTTCGATGATTTTTTTTGATAAAAATTTTCCAATGATTAGTCTCTGCAATCTTACCTCTGTATAGAGGAAGGCTATACATGGATTGAAATAGCAATATCTAGGCCTTAATGAGTTGCTCTATTTTTTGTGCCATTTTTCGGTTTTAGAAGCTAGAGAAGTTTCCTTCATCTATAAAGCTGTAGTGGTGAATGTAATTATTTAGTTTAATTGTTGTACCCTTCTCCTGCTGATGATTTTGCTAACAAACTGCAACGAGAGTGCACATATCATCATCAAGAAATCTACAGATTAAGAAGTGTGAGGCGCTATCCTCAAACCTTTTCTAAAGCAGTTGGATCAGCATTTATCGTACATTCAAGTAATTGGTTTTAGTTCCTTTTTTGGGAAGATAGAATATGAGAACTTCTAGGCATTCAGAGTTTGTCCAATCTTCTTCTAATTAGTAGACAAAGTATGCACCATACGGTGAATTTTGGTTACCCAAAACAATCCTTTTTTATACTACAAAATTTATTTTATGTTGCGGTCATTTGGTTGGAATGAAATCAAGAATGAATAAGCTTGGCCGTTACAGATCAGTTTTGGATATTCTTCTTCCGTCAGATATGTCATTCCATGTTGGGTTGCAGCTCTAGGCTTGGATGCTGAATCTAGTTTCCTTTGCTCTGGTGGCATTAATTTTTGAAGTCGTTCTAATTTATCCAATGAAGCTTTTCTTTGAAAACATTTGGAACCAATTACCCTAATAAACACTTCTTATTTGTCTTTCAGGCACAAAGTACTGATGAGCTTTTCAGTGGTTTAGATCTGAGATCTTTAACCGCAGCCATCAGAAACCTGGAAGTGAAGGTCAAACAACAAGATAATCAGAAAAATGATAGTTGAGAACTGTTCAGGTCTTTGATTCTGGCACGTTATTCTAATGCCAAATAGTTATATTTGCATCATTTTATGCTCAATTCTTTTTGTTAATGCCAAATTGTTTATCAAACACAATTGGATTTACTGTATGTAAAAGTATTTGTCTAGTTAGGAATTGACCATATTTAATTTCTAACGTTATTTTTATGTAGTTTGGTAAATATGTTTAATGAATTTTAACTGCATTTACTTTGTAAGATACTTCACTTGGTAAATTTTTTGGCCATTTACGTCCATGCCACAAAAAACTTGGCTGCACTGAAAACATTCAAAAAAATTACATATATGACACTTTTTAGTATGTTCACCTATTTTTTTTGACCACTCTATCATGCAATTGTAAATCATGAAAAGTGGGTGAGAATAACATGCAAGAGCAGTTAAATTTTAATTTGAGCTACTTTAGGTTTATTCTTTGTAAGTCCCCAGTTTTGGCTGAAATAGCCAATTGTTTTTGGAATGTATGTAACTTTTCTTAAAAGTTTTAATGATAAATAGCAAACAAGTCTCATCAATTTAGCCATGTGTGTAGATAGGTCCCTCATGTCATTGATTGATATGTGATAAAGCTATTTTGAAATTATGATGGCACGCCTGACTGAGTTGCCCTGGAAAAGTCTTAGATCCTAAAGAGTTTTATCGTAGTAAATTTAAGACCGATTATATGAAGTGCAAATTTAGTTAAATTAGAAACACTTACATTAGGGTGGCAATAATTGGTGATCAAATTATCAGGAAAAGTAAGTTGTTTGGTTACCTCGGATCAATCATACAAAATAATAATAAAATATATAACAATGTTATTTATAGAACTAAGCAAAAAAAATTATGTAGATGAATGCATCTAGTAATAATATGACAGAAAAAATTCACTCAGATTTAAGATAGATTTTACAGGACAGTAAAACTAACAATATTATATAGTGCGGAGTGTTGATCTGCAAAATAAAAATTTATAAATAAAATAAGTATTGCATAGAAGAGGATGCTAAAGCAAATGTGTGGATATATACCAAAAGACAAGATAAAAAATGAATACATTGTGAGAAGATTGAAGTAACTGCAATTAAGGATAAGCCCAGAAAAGGTCATCTTAAATGATTTGAATATATAAATCACAGGCCAATAGAAATTCTAGCAAGGAGAGTTGAATCATCTGATTTTGCTCATATAAAAGGAAAAGAAAAGACAAAAAACATAGCAAAAAATTATAAGAAATGATCTTACATACTTAAAATTAAATATGGAGCTGCTATTTAATAAAGTGTCATGAAAATAAAAGGATTCATGTAGTCGACCCCAACTAATGGGACAAATTCCTTGTGTGCTTTCCCCTCACCTTCGAGCTTTGCATGCAAATTCCTGGTGACTTTATTTACCTTTTCTAGAAGCCCTTCGATCTCAGCTACAAGATAACGCCATTTTTCTTACGTGCAATGCATCAGGAGCTTCTTGTAGAGTGAAGAACTGAAGATTGTGCTTTCAGGGCTCTTCTTTACTTGAGAAAATTGATTCTTCTCCCTCGCTTGGAGCAATACTCTGGAACAGAGAAAATTTCTTTCTGCAAAATTTCACAAGGAAAATGGTGGCAACAGATTCAAATGGAGTCTGTATTCTACGTCAGGAAGAGTGAAGGCTTGATTGAAGTTCAAACCCAGAGCAATCATCTCAGATTCTCAGGTTTCTTCTGTAAAACATTGCCATTTTTGTTCCTCATATTCTTCTTTGCTTCATCAATGTTGCCCACATACTGATTCTTTTAACCCAACTCTATTTCCGTTTCAGCCTCATTCTCATCTCTTGTTTCTTTCCAGTCTCTCAGAAAGCACGAAGTTTGCAAAGAAGTTCACATCGATGTAGCCAGCTGCCGTTGAAGATGATCGGCAGTCGTTGCATGAAACTCGTAAATTATCATGTAACATATTGTGTCTCAGATATAGAGGTATTGTTCATTTTGATTTTAACAAATTTCTTAACTTCATGACTTATCAGAAAAGTCACTCACTCTAGTACTATTTCACCTCAAATATATTTAATTGTAAAATTTTCATCACTAAGATGTCTCAATATTTTAAAGTTACATTATTATTTATATAGCTTAGGAATTTACATTTTCATTCTCGTACCATTCTCACTCACTAGGCCTAAAAGTCTGTCCACTTCTTGTTTCAATGATTTCTTTCTCTTTTATGAAATTAATAATTTTCTTATCTTAGATAACTATCTACTTCTTTGTCAATGAGCTTTTCTACCACAACTTCTATCACCATTAATGATGCAACACCTCATTCCTTCATCTTCCTTCTTCATTGGCCTAGAAAGGCATCATTACATTCTAAAATTTGAGTTTGATTTAAATGAGTTCTGGTTTCCATCAGGCCCACTGTCATATTTTCCATTGAATTGGTGTAAGACTTTCAAACTGATTCTGCTTTTTATAATAGAAGATTTACATACAGAACACTGAATTCATCACAAATTATGTATTTCACCATCTTTTAATAAATATTACACATATCACACTCTGTTTATGGATTTTATATTTCTATTGTAACAATAGAAATGTAAAAAGAGTGTGATATGTGTAATATTTACTAAAAAATGATGAAATGTGTAATTTGTGATGAATTCAGTGTTCTGTATGTAAATTCTCCTTTTATAATATATGATGAGAATTAAATCCATTTGTCGAGATTATATGTCATGACTCTTAGCAATACGTGAACAAATAGTTTAAGAGCAAAATGCCAATTTCAACAAATTTAACATCAGAGATGATGGAAGGACCGTACAAAAATGAAGCATTAATCTCAAGATTTTAAGTGTTGTGATTCAAAAAGTTTAAACCAATTTATAAAAATCATAAAATCTCAGAGACCTTTAAGCAATTTTCACCTCCTTAATTTTTTGGCATTTGTTTGAATTTAGGTAGCATTTGGTTCAACATTATTTATTTAGACATCTCATATCTAGATATTATTTTTTTTAGAGAATTTGATAATCTTTTACGAAGTTATCTATACATATTATCAAATTAAATATTTATTCTCTCTTAATAATGTATCATAACATTGATACAATATTAAATTTGATGCACCCTTAATTGACTTTTAATTTGTTAGTTTGGTGTAATGTTATTTCAGTGTTATGGAATACTATATAGAAAAAATAATTATTTAATTTAATAATATTTGTAAATAATTTTTTAAAAAATTATAAAATTATCATATAAATATTGATATTTAAATAATATAATATTAAGATAATATAATTTAACATTAAAATAATATTAAAGTAAATATTTTTTTAGTAAGGGTGGTTTACATTATTAGAGTGATATCTCATAAAATTGACACAAAATAAATTATAAATTCTTAGCTATAAATTTAAATGTCAATCTATGCAATTCGAAAGTATACAAAAGAGATGATGAATGATATCATTTCATTTAAAGTACACTGACAATTTATTTACAGTAATCTAATAACAACATATTCAAATATATTCAATGGTACAAATTAAAATGTAAAACCTCTCTACTAACTTGTCCACATAGAAATGTGTTATTAAAAAGAAGATCATGCTATTAATGTCTCAATTGTGAAAATAATAATAACAAATATTTGAAAACAACTATGTACAATATAATTGTATCGATAAAATGTTCAATGCATCATTCCAACTTCCAAGTGAATGTTCCAGGGATCAACTCATCTTCGACTGGTAATGTCGGTACCATCGACTGCATTTTCTTTATCAAAACTTTAATGTGTCTCGTAGGCGATGGAGGCTGATCGGAGACGTTTCCATCCCCATTCCAAAAGCTGTGGATTGGTGATGTAGCAGTTATCATTGTTATCTCTTGTATCACTGATGACTCTATCTCTTGCTCCAATGAACCTATTTTCACTTTATGGTTTTGTAGAAATAGAAGAAAAACTGTATGAGAAAAAAATATTATATATGAAATGAAAAGAGTAAATCAATATTTAATGAACACTGCTAATAATACCATTTGAGTTAATAGAATCACACGAAGATGACTCCATTAGTGGTGTGCTGCTGGCTAATTTGTCATCTTGCGTACTAACCAAGTTATCTTGTCTATCGACCAAATCAATATTGACATGCTCTGGAGAAAGTGATACTAAAGCTAGTGGGGACAACGATAGTGGCTTGAGTAGATCTTGCAATTTAGGTACTTTTTCTTTCTTCATTATGCTTGTTCTCATAGTTATAGTCATCTGATCTGTTTGTAATGTCTCCTCATTCAGTTGCTTTTCTGGAACATGCTCTAATAGGTGAAAATAAAAATAAAATGAGTATAAAAAATATATATTTTACTATTGTATATAGAATTAGCTAAATAAGGAATTGTATTACTACTAAAAAAGAAAATCACTACTAATAATACCATTTGAGTCAGTAGAATCACATGGAGATTGTTTCATAAGCAGGATGCTGTTGACCAAATTATCATCCCGCCTATTGAGCAAATCACCATTGAACTGCTCTAAAGGAAGTGATAATGGAACCAATGATGACAATGGTAACGACTTGAGTTGATTATGCAACTTAGGTGTCTTTTCTTGCTTTGTTGTGCTTGTTCTCAAAGTTATAGTCATCTGATTTGTTTGTAATATCTCTCTGTTTGTTTGCTTTTCTGGAATATACTCTAATAAGTTAAAAATGAAGATAAAAAAAGTATAAAAAATGTGTATCTATTATTGTATATAGAAGTAGCTAAATAAGAAATTGTCTTAGTACCCAAAAAGTAAATAAGTATTTAAAGAACACTACTAATAATACCATTTGAGCCAATGGAATCACATGGAGATGACTTCATAAGCATCGTGTTGCTGACTAAGTTAACATCTTGCCTATCAAGCAAACCACCATTGACCTGCTTTGGAGGAAGTGATAATGGAACCAACGGTAGCAACGATAGTGGGTTGAGTTGATCATATGACTCAGGTATCTTCTTGTACTTCATTGCGTTTGTTCTCATAGTCATAGTCATTTGATCTGTTAGTAAAGTCTTTCTGTTAGCTTTCTTTTCTGAAACATATTTCAATAAGTGAAAATATAGATAAAAGAAGTATCAAAAAATATATTTACTATTGTTTATAGAATTAGCTAAGCAAGAAATTGTATTATTGCCAAATTTAGCTCCAAATTGGGAGCTAGCTTAGCCTTTAAATGAATGTCTTAAGGGTAAATTTGGTTATCTAAATTGTCCAAGGGCACAATTAACCTCAAACTAAGAAGATACTAAATGGTGAGATTGAACAGGTATACTCACTGAAGCTATTATCAGTTGGTTGAATTGGTGAATCATTGACCAAGATATCTTCCACGTCAACTGCATCTGATTTTTGCCAATTGAGTAGCTGTGCATCTAAGGTGTCCTTGCCATATATCTCTTGCTCTAGAGAGTTTGAAAATGATCGGTTTGAATGATGCAGATCTGGTGATAGCAAATCCACTGATAATGGTGGGGGATCTAGATTATCGAGCTTTGACTCGTTGTGAAACTGAAATTGATTACTATTATTGTGATGACCCTGTTAATCATTGTTAGAGACAAGAAAACAAATATTAGCATGCATGTTGT
Source organism: Apostasia shenzhenica (assembly GCA_002786265.1). Lineage (NCBI taxonomy): Eukaryota > Viridiplantae > Streptophyta > Magnoliopsida > Asparagales > Orchidaceae > Apostasia > Apostasia shenzhenica. The sequence continues at coordinate 1,279,913 of KZ451906.1, forward strand.
TTCATCTCTAGAATTTCATTTTAAAATGGTGATAGGCTTGTTATATTTCTAGAAGTTAAAAAAGGAACCTGCAAATTCATATTTTCGGTAGAAGTCAATGATAGTGGCGGCGACACCACCTGTAGATGATGCGAAACACTGGCCACCGGCGCCATCGGTGCTGGATGCACCGTAGAAGAAGAGCTGCTATGGTTAATAATTACCCTAGGTTGAATCTCGGGAGGATAGAGCGGCTGACCAGTCTTTTTACACCTTTTAATCCTAGTATTCCAGTAGTTTTTTATCTCATTATCTGTCCTCCCAGGTAACTGCATATCATCAAAATGACAAGATAAAGAAACTAAAACTGAAAACGAGAAAGTAAAACAATTAGTATTTTAATTACGTACGTATCGACTTATGATAGACCATTTATTGCCAAACATGGCATGAAACTGGATGATCCTCATCTCCTCCTCGTGCGAGATTGGTTCCTTTTTCAGCTGTGGGTCCAAATGAGTCACCCATCGGAAACGACAGCTTCTGCTATCACGCTGCAGGCCGCTGTTCCTGGCCACAGCCACCCAATTATCAGCATTGTGCTTCGTCACATATTCAGTCAAGATTTGATCCTCCAACACACTCCACGGCCTCTTTCGATTCTCCCCCATTTTAAACCACCTGTGAATATCAATTAACTTAAAAATATAAATCGAAACCTTAACAAATACATACAGAATTGTGTAAATATCAAGTTAACGAAGGAAAAATAGTTATCAAGATGATCAATAATTATTAAAATTTAAAACAATCAGAAATATTTGTACTTAAAATCTCGACAAATATTAACCTTTTCAAAATCTACTCGAACTGCTTAAAATGTTAAATTTTAAAGTATCTCGTATAAATTTTTAACTCAAAAATCATAGTTAGTAATTTTAAGTGGGAAAAATCATAATGAGAGGGAATTCTACTGCTAGCATGCAAATGAAACATGCATAACTCATTCATTTAACATTAATATTATTATCAATAATATATTAAGATTATTGACATCCTAAAAAAAAACTAAGTAAAAAATTTATATAATTACTAACATTATACTCACCGGCTAGCAACGGTAGCAACTTCTCTGCGGTGCCGAGATGACCGGCGGCGAACCTGCTGGAAGATGATCAGCTCTGAAAATGGTGAGAATGAAGTATTACTTTAAGGTAATGGTGAAAAATAAAATTTTCTTGGTTGAAGAACATTATAAAGAAATAAATAAATTTTAACGAGTTTCATGGCTGGAAAAATCTAGAAATGTAAGTTAGAAAGTTAAATAAATTATCTAAAGAATTACATTTATTGGTTTTTTGGTTAATAAAAATAAAAAAGGTAAATTATTAGTAGCTTCTTATCATTTATTTGTAATTACATTTTGATTTAGTCCCTATTTTCTTTATTTTTACGTTCATACTTTAATTTCTATCGACTTAAGTAAAAAAATTTTAAAAATATGATGACCTAAGTGAAAGTTTTCGAAAAAAGAAGTAAAACGTAACTATAATTAAACTATTGGTACATATTAATAATTTGCCAAAAAATTATTAAAAAAAACACGCATCTTATTATAAAATGGACGAATTACATTCAGGTTTACAAAATTAAAAAGTTTTCAGTTTAACATGAAGTTTAATTGCGTTTAAGTTAAGATCCAAGTGATTTACAATCAAACTCCATATCAAAAGTTAGATCGAAGTAATTTTAGGGGTGTTAGCAATTCATTTCTGAACCGATTCAACATTAGCTCAACGTTAAATTAAAAATTTTCATATATATATATATATATATATATAAATAAGTTTGAATCATATTAAAATATAAAATATATCCAAATGAAATATATATAATTAATTCATTGAACATTAATTATTAATATTAATGACATTCAAGAACAAAATAATTGCATAAAAAAATTATATTAATAGCAATATGAGATAACTGATGATTAGACTGAAAGGAAATAAACTCTAAAATTAGCGGAGAAAAAGAAATATGACCTTAACTTCTACAGAAATAAATATGTTTTATTGAGTTTTTCAGGTGAAAAATTCTAGAAATGTAAGTTAGAAAAAGTTATATTAGATGTAGCAGAAAAAGAAAATTAATACTTTGAAAACTCAAATAAAAAAATTAAAATGATTTACTGATATACAGTGAGTAGCAGAATTATTTTAGAATTGAATTTATTCGAACTCAATCTTTGACGTAATTTAGCTTATGATCGAACTGACCGTTTTGGCTAAAGATTTGATCTCGAGCAGTCTGTTAAAAATTGAATCGAAATTCTTCAAATTTATCTTTACTTCAATATTTTATCGAGTTGAGATAATTAAGAGATATTTTTAATTTTAACAAACAAAAAAATATGACATTCAAAATTACATAAAATATAAATAAGAAATTGAAAAATATGCGGAGCATCGGGAATTGAGTCAAATACTTATAGATTGATGCAAAAAATATACAAATTGTGTCAATAAAATTGTATGTAATTTAGCGATAATTTGTAACTACTAAACCACAGTTAGTCGAAATACTTGTAGTGAGCAAAAACGCGATATATATGTAATTTATATACTTATAAATATCTTTGAGTCGATTCTGATCAATTTTTGAGTGATCAAGTTGAACTTGAAATCTATTTCGAATATGAGAAATGTTTTAAGAAGTAGCTTGGAACTTAAATTTTGAATGAATTACGAGTTAATTTAAAATGCAAATCAGCAAGTAGAGGGTGATTTTAAATGTTTTTTTTTTTTTGCGTTTTAGATGATTTTAATTGCTAATGAACTCTTATCACTAATTATAAAATATTAGATTATTTTAATTTTATTAATAAACTTTTTGAACAACATGCTTACCGGAATAAGAAAGTTGAAAACGGCGGTTCTGGCGAGGTATTCCGGCGGCGGCACGTCGGCGGCGAGATGGAACTGAAAGCTGAGCAAATGAGAATGAAGGTGATGAAGAACGTAATTAAATTTATTATATATATATATATATATATATATATATATATAAATAAAATATCTAAAATGAGATAATTAAGGAGACTGCGCCCGAATTTTTCGAAATTCGGTTTATATTTGTTAAAAAATATTCGTTGACACGTGTCAATATCAAATAAAAATCCCAACTAGTTTATTAACTCAGTAATTAAACTCAATATTAATTTATCGGCATGCTATTCATTAAATAAGCATTGCTACATAATACATATTATGGTAATAACAAAATATGCAAATAAATTTAATAAAAATATGAATTTGAGTGGCTCCAATAAAAATTGATTTTTAAGGTCGGAGATGTAAGTAGAAAATTAATCGTATAATTTTGTTATTGAGCTGCTATTTGTTCGATAGGGCTATTAACGAACCAACCTGAAGAGATCGAGTAGTTACTGTTTGTTTATATTCCCGTTTGTTTACAAAAATTGAGCTCGGTCGAGCTCAATCTCTAGCTTGTTTCGAGCTTGTTTGAGCTTGATTGGCTAATATAAAGACATATTTGAGCTTGATTCATATAGTTCGCATGATATTACTATTGTATTCAGAAACGTGCTCACTAGTGTGCTCATAAATAAGCTCGTATAAATTTAAGTTCTTAAATACAAAAATTTATAGATAAATTTGTATATATTAAGAATAATAATGTGTTCGTTAACAGTTGAAAAGAAATATAATCTTAATTTCTTAACTCATAAACATTATAGAGAAATAAAAATACTAATTTATTGAGTTTTACAGCTGGAAAATTATAGAAGGGTAAGTTAGAAAAAATTATATTAGATTTAGCTGAAAATGAGAAATATTTTGAAAAAAAATTAACAATGATTTACTGATTTATAACTCACTAATTATTATAAATAAAAGATAGGGCAAATTTCATCCAGGTCCCTGAGTTTAAGGCTTATTATCACAGGTCCACGCTTTTTAAATTATATCTTCGGGTCCCTAGGTTTTCAAAAATTATCATATTGGTCCATTTTTTATTTTTTTATTATTATAAAATATAAAAATTACCATTATACCCTTACCCTCGGGTAAGGGTATAATGGTAATTTTTATATTTTTTAATAATAAAAAAATAAAAAAAGGGACCCAGATGATAATTTTTGAAAACCTAGGGACCCCGAAGATATAATTTTAAAATTGTGGACCTGTGTAATAATAACCCTTAAACTCAAAGACCTGGGTGAAATTTGCCCTAAAAGATATATAGTTGTATCGTCTTATTAGAGTGACGATAGAGTGAGTAGTGTGACAAAATTATTCAAATTTAATATGAGAATTTTAATGCATGTCAAGTAAAATTCTAAAGTGATTTACATTAATTAAGTTCTTTATTAACATTATTTTAGATTTAAATCGATTCAAACTCAAACTTTAACAAAATTTAAATTAAACTTGCAATTCAGTTTTTTTTTTGTCAAAATGATGAAAGATTTTTTTTATCAAATAAAACGAGATAAAAGAGTACTCCTTGATTTTCCCTATTTTTATATTGTCTCCACGTGGCAGTCCTGTGGAAATTACACTGGTAAACAGTTGACCGCAAAGAAAATGATCAAAATAAAATAATAATTATTTTGTTAAAAGATCTAAATTTTTATTAAAATAATAAATAATTTGAAATAAAATTAATTATTAAAAAAAAGTTTGGTGAGGCTTAGCGAGCACTCTAAATTCTTTGGTTTCTCGGTAAACATTGAGGACTTCAAACTTGGGATCTAATACCAACTTAATTCGAATTACCACTTAGTTTCCTCAACGAGTCTTTCTCTGACCAAAAAAGTTATAGGTAATAAGCAGATATAAGGGTTGTATAGTCATCAAAAGATTCTCCAATTGTCTACTCTTATCTAAAGCTTGACTACTTGTGTTGAATTTTTTTTATATTTCTCCAATGACTTTTAAGCTTCTTGGGTTCTTTTCGATTTACCCGAGTTATTCTCGTGTCAATCCTAGTCATTACTTAGTTTATCTTTCTTGATAAATGCAGTTGCATGATTTTGAATAGGAGGATGATCAGGAGATTAGTCCCATATCTCAAGGAAGACTAGTGAACAAGGAAAGCCACATTAACGCATGAAAAGCCAAGGAGAAAAACAAATTTCTACTGCTCGAAATAAATGATTCTAAATTTTAGGGAAACCCAATTGCCTTAACTTGAAAAGAAAGGGCCCTCTGCAAAATGTACATCATATAGAGTGAGATTGGATCAATTTAGATTGGTATGACTGATATGCGAAAACTCAAATGGACGAGCACCTACACTAGAATACAACAACAACAACAACAACCAAGCCTTAATCCCACTAGGTGGGGTCGGCTACATGAATCCTTTGTTTCCATTGCGCCCTATCAGTTACCAAATTCTTATCTAAGTTTAAGTAACTAAGATCACTCCTTATAGTTTTTTGCCATGTCTTCTTTGGTCTCCCTCTTCCTCTTTGTACATGGGCAAAATCCAGTAACTCAATTTTTCTAACTGGAGCTTCAATTGGCCTGCGATTTAGATGTCCAAATCATCGAAGCCGACTTTCTCTAAGTTTATCCTCAATTGGTGCAACACCAATTTTCTTTCGGATATACTCATTTCTCATTCTATCCTTTCGTGTATATCCACACATCCACCTTAACATCCTCATTTCTGCAACATTTATTTTGTTTGTATGTTTCTTCTTTGCAGGCCAGCATTCAGCACCATATAAAAATGACTACCAGGTAGAGGTGCATGGCACCAATATATAAAACGAGTGATATGTTGAACATGATCTAGCTTTGTTGATAGTTGGGTATGAGATTTTCGAAGAGCGCGGCTTTAGCTAAAGTTAGATGGACAGGAAATCCATATAGTTGACCCAACTAGTTCAAGACAAAGACATTATTGTTGTTTTAGTACATAAGAGGAAAAGTAACAAAACAATAACTCAATAGTTTGATGTGCAATTTGTAACTAGAGAAGCTAACTTTTATACAAGAAGCACATATCCTAAAACAAGGTTGCAACAAGATGTCAAGATAAAAATGATAAGTTTCAAGTAATGGCAATAGAGAACAATTTTTTACCGCTCCTTCAAGAAGAAAGAAAACATACAGAACGATGCAGTTTGATCACAACTCATTCACATGCTGGTTTTGTGTCGAAGCTACTCAAACAGATAGCAAATGCTTGGAATGCAGATAGGGGATACCGATAATCCATAGTGAATATGTCCTTCCCAATCTTCCCAAACTGGAGAATAACCTTCTCCTGCTCAGTAGGCGGAATATCATGTGAAGAATCTACTGCGGCAACAAGCTGGAAGTTTTTCACCGATGCAACTGTTACTCTCCCTTTGAAGTTAAGACACCAACACTGCAGCTGCTCATGCCAGCGAGGAGCTTTGTTCTTCAGAACCAAAGGCTCTCTAGAGCTCTCAGCTGAAGCAAAATGTTCACTGGGACTTGTAGAAGAGAACTCTACAAGCGAATCATCAAACGAATGGAAGGAATCGGTTGGTGTACGGGTAGACCGATTCTCCTGAAGAGCTGAAACAAGAATTGTATGCATTGTCGCTAGCATCCTCCTTGGACCCCGTCCTCGGAGGACATTAAGCTCATATGCTATTGTTGCGACATTATAATTACTACAAGGTAATCTAGGGGATACTTGCTTTGCATGGAAGCTACAGCTTGTCTTGCTGCATGATGTGGTAGGAGAAATACAGGAAGGTTGGCTGTCATAAATGATGAACTTGGTTCCAAGGAAATTTGACCTGATCCACTTCTATTAACAACGTCAACATGTTGAAAAAAATCAATGCTTATATTCAGCACTAAAGTCAAAAACTTGCCTTAGTTTTCCAACATAGCTGCAGCTTGCCCGTGAAAATTCTTTAGAACCCAACGAGATCACAAAATCGGTGCTGGCGGCACGGCGGCTCTTCCTGGCTGCGAGCAAGAGCTTATCGTTCTTCTCCAGCAGTGCTGCATTTTCAGTGAGGCTATCAGAATCAATAGAACTATAATTTTATGCAGACTAAGCCGTTGCAACATATGAACTAGAATTAAGTCATTTGCGTAAATTACTCAATAGTTAATATAAAATTTATGGAAGAAACGTGACATGAAGCATGACATATAAATTACTCATACAAAACAATTCATAAAACAATAATATTGGACAATACAAATATCACTAACAACAGAAACATACATATCAATGAAATGAAATAAGAATACTACGATGATTATTTCTTAAAACTAAAAAAGATAAAAAATGTTAACTGGGGGGAACGTGAAAAAGATTAGAGTGTACAAACTGTATTGACATGTTCAATGAAAAGAATAGGGAGCATTGTTATAGTGTGTTGGTAACATTTTTGGTCAAAGGAATTGGAAACCCAAAACTCGCTCAAAAATCATTTGAAATTTGAGTCGGTTCAAAATCCACTCAAGACTATTTCGAGTTTAATTCAAGTTGTAGCATGCTTGCAACTTCTATTCTTCTTCAATAGGGGGTACTAAAAAGTATCCTTTTTATGCATAATTGCCAGTGCTTAAGTGATAAATCTACATCATTGGTTACGCTCACAGCATATAAAGCTTGCCTCAATTCATATGCCCTCTTCATATTTTTTGGGTCTCAAAGTGTTTTAGGAATGCAAATATGCCTAAACTTCAACTATAAAAGCATTCCCTTTCCATTTTAGAGTGCACAAAAAAGATTGAGCTTACTCATTACAAATGGCCTTGACAAAACTGAAATTTTTAGTACAAATCAAATTTAGTTGCTTATTCTTTAAAATATCAAACATTAAACATTAGATTTCTAATCTAACTAGTTTTTGTTAATTCAAATTTTAAATAATATGAAAATTGGCTTAGATTGAGCTAATCAATTCAAACTTAATGTGGAAGTTTTGATTGCAGGATCTAGAAAGAAATGAATTTAATTCATAAAATTGACCTCAATGATGATGTACCATTCAAGTAGGAATGAGAATGATCTGAATTAAAGTAGAGACGGCTCAAGTTTATAGATCAATTCGAGCTAGTCTACTCAACTAGCATTTGAGTTCAAGCTAGCTCGATCCTTAATCAAGCTAGTTTAAATCTCCTAATAAAATAAAAATTATTTTAACAAAACTTAAACAACCTTCATTTGATTTTAATGTGAGTCATAGCCAAGGACTTATGTTCTTTTTATAAAACAATAAGCAAATGTATTATATAAAAATATATTATTTTATTTTTTAAAAATAAATTTAAGCTAAGTTCAGTTTGAATGAATCTGGTCCGATTATGGCTTGAACTCGACTCAATAAAATTTTGAGCTATAAATATGATTTGTGGATCATCTCACCAAACTTGATTGGACCTTGACTCAAGTTAAATATTGATCCAAACATCGCGTGGTTATCAATCTTCGAGCCAAACTCTCACCCCTACATTCGAGCATATCATAGAACACATTCTAGGCGAATAATTTTGAAGCAAACCGAGAATGGAGAACTCACCAGGGCTCAATCCCAGGTAGAGGCGATATGTAGAAATTGCCCTTTCCCTTCTGATGAAGCACTGGATTGGAAAATCTCTCGGTCCAGGCTGACCCAACACCCGAAACACCGAAAGAAGATTAAATTCTGAGCCAAATCAAACGGATCCAAGCATACAGGAATGGAACAGAAACCTGCTTGAGGGAAATGGGAAAAGTGAGCCTGCCAGATTTCTCCGGCGGCTTGACGACCTCCTTGGTGATCTCCCGCCATGTCCGGCAGACAGAGGCGCAAGAAACTACATTCCGCCGGCCCGGCCACGATACCTGGCCGGATTCCACTCTCTTCAATATATCGAGAAGAAGCTCCGGCGGCAAATTTGCCCACTTACTCATCTGCGGCCTCCCCTCTTCATGCGTTTCCTGCTCCGCCATCGGTCGATGGTGGGGCAGCAAACACGGAGGACTCTGGTAGGATGTGCTATAGGCTGCCGCTGAGGTCGAGGCTGCTCTGGCTTCCTTCAGATCTCGAATGCTGCTCTTGAAAGACATCAGCGGTTTACGGAATGTGGAGATCGAGGAGAAGAAGAAAGAAGAAGACAAAAGATTTAGGGTTTGCAACTGATAATCAAATGCATTCTCAAGAATCTCCCTCGATCTTCGTTTTTCATGCCATTGGAGTTGCGATCAACAACAAGATCCGATTTCTCTTGATCGGGAAAACAGCGGAAAGGATTGAAGGTAGAAAACAAGAGAAATGAAATCGAACTTCATTTGAACTAAAGGTGCATCTGGATCTGAGCAAGAGAGATTGAAACCATGACCTCATTTGACAGGAAGATTGGATGCTCGCAAGAGATCTTCAAGAGGAACCTCTGAGATCTGAACCCAACTCCAGCGATTCTCTCACTCCTACTACGATCCACTCGCTCCCACTGTTTCTCTCTCTATGACTCTCAGTCACCGGAAGGTCCGAGGAGAGGATCTGCTGAGCCCATCAGAGCAACCAACCTCTGAAGATCCCCTCCCACTTTTCCTCTCTCTCTCAGCCCTAGAAATCTGGCGACGAAGGTCTTCAGTAATTTTTTCCGTACAATTATTTTTTTAACTAATGCGGAAACTTTTAGCTATATATTTGGTGGCAAAATTTAATTTTAATAAATTTATAGTTAAATTTAAATAAAAATATTTTTATTACAAATTATGAATAAAATAAATTAAAATTAATTCTTATATTGAGGTGTAAGAAATATAACATAAATTATTATTTTATATAAATATAAGTTGTAAAATAAAATTATTTTCTATTTTTAATTATATTACATATAAATAAAAAAATTACCTGTTCTTGTGGTTTTTAAAAAATAATCAATGCCTGGCCTTGTTTGGCACGAGGATCAAAACAGGACCAAAATAGTACTAGTTTAAGAAATAACAATACTAATAATAAATAAATTATTTTAATTATTCTACACAAATTTTAATATAAAAAATAATATTTTACTTCACATACTCAATAATTTTTAATAAAGATATAAACTTTATTTCACATCTTAGATCAAAATACTCGATTTGAATATTTTGATCTAGAATGTGAAATAAAGTTGATATTTTTATTTTAAATTGTTGAGTATGTAAAGTAAAATGATATTTTTTATATTTGAATTTGTGTAGAATGATTTAAAAAATTTATTTATTATTATTATTATTATTGTTTTTTAAATTAGTACTATTTTGGTCCTGTTTTGATCATGTTTTGGTCCTCACGCCAAACAGGACAAGTGATTGATCCAAAATTTGACCAATTGATAGCCCTGAATATTATCCCATAATTAAAAAAATAAAAAATTTACATCTATCACTTCCAAAAATTCATTATTTTCAGACGACACCCTCAAAATTCATTATTTTCAGACATCACCTCTCATTTTGAGATAAATTTATAGGTAGTTATTTCGTTTTTGAAGTTAGATAGAATGTTGTATAAAAATGATAAATTTTGAGAGTGCCGTCTGAAAATAATAATCTACTGCACCAAATGGATGACAAAATTTAATGCAGTGTAGGATTTCATGAAGGTTAATCTAAGTGGAATTCTTATTAATCTAATGTGCATTCTAGTGATTAGATATTATCTAGATCAGTTATATGATCAGCAATAATTTACAATTGTACCCCTTTAAGCAGACACACTAATCTTGCAAGGGTAATTAAGAAATGCCATTTGAGGTTCATGGGAGCATAGTCCAAGGATCTGGTGCTTCCCACCAGTACGCTGTTATTGATCTGATTTTGAGTCGAGCTAATATCAGTTTAAAATCAGATCGATCAAATTTTGATCAACTTAAAATTAATTCAAAATCGATTAGGTTTGACTTCAAGCCGGCTTAAGTCGATTCCGATCGACTTTCAGCCGATTTTATTTCTTTTTCGAGCCGGCTCGAAAAAGAATCAAATCTCAAATTTTTTTTCGAGCCGAGTAAGCTCGACTCGATCCAGCTCAAGATCGTCTTGATTTATAATATATATATTAGAACATATATATTATATTTAATATATATTATATACATATGTTATATTTATGTATTATAATATAAAATATATTTTAATTCGAGCTAAATAAAGTCAAGCCTACCCCAGCTTGAAATCGGCTCGAAATCATTACTGAGCCGAATTTTTCACTCGTTAGTCGGCTCATTTAGATCGACTCGATTTCAATTCAATCTAAAATCGATTCAATGTGCGATCGATTTTCGATCTTCGATCCATATTAACACCCTTACCCACTAGTGCTGATGTCGAGTTAAATTCAAGTTTATCTTAAGTTATGTTCAAAAGAGCTTCGATTCGTGCATGAGCTCGATCTTAATCTGATCTATTTTAACTGAATAGAGGTTTAGGTGTTCGGGTCATAAACTATTTGACCGATTATGATTTGTGTAAGATACTCGAGTTGGCAACCTGTTTACGAGTCACTATGGGTATGTAGGCATAATTTAATTTAAATATTTATTTTCTTTAATTAAAGTTTATAATACTTGACCAATTCAATAAAAGGGTTAAATTCGAGCCAAACATAAATGAGTAGGGAATAGATTGAGCTAAATTTAACATGCCAGCTCGTATTTCTATCATCAACAATAATTTTAATGGTATTAGTTTTGATTAAAAAAAAAAAACTTTTTCTCTGCAAGTTTAACACAAAAATGTTTTTATAATTATTTTAATTATGTTGTTGAGTATAACTATTATCAAACTTTTGATCAATATATTTGAAATTACACTTAGGTCCTTAAATTTAAAACTTAATCATACACAGGTCTAAATTTTTAAAATTATAATATCGACGTCCCTGAATTTAAATAAATTATCAAATAGATCTTTTCTATTTTATTATTATTATTTTTTTTAAAATTATTGTTAAACTCCTCCTCTTCTCTTAAAATTTGAGAGAGGGGGAGTGGTATAATAGTAATTTTAAAAAATTTTAATAATAAAAAATAAAAAAAAAAACTCATTTGATGATTTATTAAAACTTAGGGACCCCGATGTTATAATATGGACCGGTACGTTATTAAATCGTAAACTCAAAGACCTAAGTGTAATTAAAATCAGGATCTTGCAAAATAAATGTCAGCTAAGAGGGCACATTTTTTCAAGATCTTCAAATGAATCAGAAATATTTAATATTATTTTTTTATGTTATTAAATTTACTTTTATTTCTCTCATAATTTTTTTTAACAGCATCATTGTAAATTTATATTCAAAATAAGATTTGTTTATATAAATATTAGACTTAGGGGTAAATTATAAATATTTAATTTAAAGAGTGCTGGTTATAAAATTTTTTTTTTTGAAAGCTTAGAATTTTATTTTTACATTAAAATATGTGTAATATATCTAATATTTATATATACATTGAATGTGAAATATAATTAAATTTTAAAATTTATATTAAATTAAAAAAATACCTTAAATTAAATAAGGCCTGAGGGTAACATATAAATTTACTTTTTATGTTTTACACACATAAAGTCATAGGGTTGAATTAACTGGACTCATTACATATTATAACAATGAAATTAAGTAAAAATTTAATTTTTAAAACCAAGAAAATTATTTAAAAAAATTTATGATTAATCATAAATAAAATTATTTTAGTATTGGTTATTCGTAATAAATATAATATCCGTTTAGTGAAAATATTTATTTATTTTAAATCAAACACGCCTATTTTTATGCCATGCCGGTCAATTGACGTTAAGAGGATTTTATTTTTTTGATTGAAAATTTTATTTATCATAAACATATATATCATGAGAAATCAAATTAATTTATTATATTAATAACCGTATAAAATGTGAAATAATATTAATAAGAGTTAATTATGAAAAAGTTTTATAGTTAATTTATAATTATTATTTAAATGATAAATTTAATTTTCTGATCTCAATTTTTGAAAATTTCGAGTGAGAAATTCTTCCTTATCAGGATCTTTAGTCCTTGAAAATGGCTACCCAAGGCTTTCAACTTTAATCTTGTTAACTAGATGTCATCACTTGAAATTATAGCTAACATGGGAATAGTTATTTGAGGTCTGAAGGACGGTCTATAAACTGATTATCTTGAGAATTACAAGCTGTTACTTGATCATCATTTCCTTTCAGGGTGAGAAGGATGATAAAATAATAGTCGTGTGCGCGGATGATCCCGAGTTTCGTCACTACAACGATATCAAGGATCTCGCGCCGCATCGGCTTGCTGAAATCCGCCGCTTCTTTGAGGATTGTATCCATCAAAAACACATGAATTTTCTCGCTCTCCAAATGTGCATAGTTAATGCCTGATATTCTTTTGCAGAGATCTTTATGCTTCCTATATCGTCGAGTGTTTGAGGCAATGACAGACTGCGAGAAATCAATGCTTCTTGCTCGTTGCAAGCCCGAGGCAACGATAGATCGAGCAAAATCAACGCTTCTTATGCTCTTAAAATGTCGACTCTGTATGCCAAATTTCTTGTTGCTAAATGCCCAGTGATATATTCTTGTTGTCCTTCACTTTTATAAATTGATGGCAGCCTCATTTGCTGTTTTTCCTTCACTTATATATATATTTTCTTCTATATTTTCTATATTATTTCTATATTTTTCCTATATTTTCGATTTCTAATATTTATATACTAATATATTTAAATACTAATATTTATATACATATAATCTAATATCTCTAATGTCTAATATCTCTCTCTATATATATACATATATTTATTATTTATAATTTATGCAAAATTAAGAAGGGGATCAATTCCAAATTATAAATAGATATTTTCTAGATATTAGATATTTTCAAAACGAAGATTGGGTTGCGCCATATATATCAAACAGTATAAAATAATGATGTATTTGGGAAGAGGAATATCTCTAGCTTTAGTTGTGCATTGAGTTTTATTTAGTTTGAGTTTTCATCATTGTTGTTGTAGTTTTTATTTTTATTTTACTATTTTTACTAATTAATGTGATTGAATTCTTAAAAGCTTGTTTGTTTTTAATGCTATGTTTTAGTTTGGGACAATAGACAGTAAGTTTATATTTGAGTTTAAGACTGATAGAAGCATAGTTTTTATTTAGTTTGAGTTTTTGATATTTATGTTCATTGCAAAATAAAATTAATTTTTATTATTAAAAATTTATGTTAGATGTAAAATAAAATTAATTTTTAATATCTCAAATTTTTGAGAATGTTGAATTAATATAAATATTTAAGGTGGATGGGTTTGAGATGTTTTGGAGCTCCAAACAAATGTTTTGGTTTGATTTTATTTTACATTTTGAAAAAAGAAAGTATTGTTCTCCATGAGATATTGAGATTTAGGTGACTTTTAGTTCGTTGTAATCACGGTAGGTTATAGTTTATTTTATTTGAAGATATTAATTATTTGATTTGATGATATATTTAAATAATATAATAATAAATAATATAATAATAAATAATATAATAATAAATAATATAATAATAAAAAATATAATTTTATAGGATATTTACCTATATGTTATACCATTTAGTTTCATTTATGCATTACACATTTATTTTTTATCAATTACGCTATGCACACTCAAAACAATATAGAGCTTACACACACTTGAGTTAAAACTCAGTCAAAATTTATTTGAAAAAATATTTCGTTAATAAATTATTAAAATTATATTTTTATCCTTAATAGTACATATTTTTTTCTTCCTCATGAATACCACACTAAAGCGCTGATCTGTCCTAAAATCAATTCACGTTGTGGATATATATCTCCTTCCTTTGCCACCACCTAAATATCAAGGTTTTAAAATTTTCACTCAAAATATATTTAATATTATTAAAATATTATGATGAATGACTCAAATTTTTTTTAACCTAATTATAATTAGGTTATTAAAAAAATATAATTACTCATTATAGTGAAAATAAGTTAAACTGTGTGTATGTAAGAATTTATAATATTTTAAGTGTACATAATATAATTAATAAAAAAATGGTGTGGTATGCAGATAAATATCCCAATTTTTATTCATAAATGTTACTTTATTTGTAAATATGATAAAGACAGAATATGAGAGATAGAAGGGGCACAAGCATTTAATTTCATGGTAAAAATGTATGTAAAAATTTATTGGTTCATTATAATTTATTATTTAATGATATTGAAGAAAAATAAACAGTAAATAATTTAAATATCTAAAAAATATTAATGTTAATTAATATTAATATTTAAATAGCATTATGAGTTCTGATTCGTGCCTTCGTAGGCATTATGCGTCGTTATCAAATTTTATTAATTGTTCTCATAAATCTCGTAACGAGGAATAAAAATATTATTAATCTTCTAAGCATACAAATTTTTAGTGACAATATTCAAGCTAATACGTGTTTCTTCAATAATAATTAACTGGTCAATCGTAACAATAATGATGATCAATTTCAGTTATATAACTCGTCGACAGGATTCAATAACTTAGAATTGCAACAAGTATCATTGAATCTCTTATCATCAATTTCACCTCATTGAAACTCATTGTGCAAGGACCAAGGTTAAATTGGCAATAATTCAATTCATTATTTAGCTAATTTTATAGATAATCGAAAAATTTATTTTTGATGCTTTTCGTCTCCCTTCACTTTTTTCGATATATTTCAAAAAATTAACTCGAGTTGCTATCGTTGTCATCGCTTGAATCAGTATTGCATCTTTCTGGGATAATTTGGATTAGCTCCCTTATTTGACACTATTCAATGGCTTTATGTTAGAAGTGTTTTCTCTAGAGCAGTCAAATAATTTCGAGAATCCGCTCTTTGGACGATGGTTTGTGCCGTTATAAATATTTCGACTAACTATAGTTTAGTAGCTGCAAATTGTGAGTATCTTTTGCATCGATTTATAAATATCTGAATCAATTTTTAATAATCAGTATGTTTTACAATTTTTTTTTAGAAATGAGCCAACAAGATGATTTTTTTAATTTAAATATATTTAATTAACTTATTAACTAATTACATAATTAAAAAAATTAACATAACATATATATATATTCAGTTACATAAATTAATTGAAAATCAGATTAAATTTTGGATCAGTTAAAGTCAATTTAATTCAAACGAGTCAACTAACGATTTATTTACATTGCTTGGTATTTTAATTGATCAATAATCCGATGAGTCGAGCTTGGCTTGAATTAAGATGGATTGAACTCGTCTATCCAAATCTTGGATCGATTCAAAAATTAATTTGATATAACTGTTATCCTTTATTTATTAGAATCTTCCCTTGTGCTTATTCTAAATCAACTCAAAATTTAGCGATATTGATAAAAACAAATTATGAGAGAAATATTCTGATTTGAAATAAATAAAAATATAATATAATATAAATATCTAAGATAGTTTGCAGCTATTTTCACTAATTTGAACTTTACTTTAAGCATCTTAAAATGGTTTAAAATAAAAAAATGCCGGCAAATTTTGATCTAAAATTTTGAGCTGATTTAGAGCCATCTCAATTAACGTCATATTAATATTATGCTAATTTGCATATGACCATTCAAATAAATTAATATTGAGTTTAATTAATGACTTTTTATCAATTTATTTTGCTTATTTAATAAATTAGTAGGAATATATATGTGATATTGACACGTGTCAACCAGTATTTTTTAACAAATATAAACAGAATTACTAAAAATTCGGGCTGCAGTGCGCGAGTGAGGCGGTGCTGTGCGTTCTCCTTAATTATCTCATTTTAGATATTATATTTATATTTATATTTATATTTATATTTATATTTATATATATATATATATGATAAAGTTAATTACGTTCTTCATCACCTTCATTCTCATTTGCTCAGCTTTCTGTTCCATCTCGCCGCCGACGTGCTGCCGCCGGAATACCTCGCCGGAACTGCCATTTACGACCTTCTTCTTCTGGTTAGTATGCTGTTCATGAGATTTATTAATTCGCAATAATGTATAATTAAAATAATCTAATATTTTATTAGTGATTAGAGTTCACTAACTATATATTAAAATTTATTTAAAACCCAAAGCCCTCTACTTACTGATTTGCATTTTTAATTAATTCTGAGTTCATACAGAATTTGCATTACGTTTTAAAAATTAGAACGGGCTCAAAAATATTCATAAGTATTACATATTCATCTATTTAGTGTTTTTGCTCGTTATAAAATAACAGAATAATGACGATTTGAAACTTACTAGTTGATTCAAAATTAACCGGCATGAGTAAAATTATTTCGATATTCCAAGGCTAAATTAATTAGCATTATATTTGATTTTGAGTCGAGCTATGGTATGTATCCTTGCCATATTTTAATATAATTTAATGATATATGAGATATCATTTATGCTTTTAGTTTTGAAAGGTGATTTAGATCGATCAAAATAAATAAATTGAAAATCTACTAATGATCACGCGTTTTCGTGGCTTAATATTTTGATCGTGTTCAATCTTGAGCTAATAGACATGTTCTTCCATCGGGATCGAGTTGCTAACACGATAAGATGTATTTCTTTAAATAATTTATATAAATTTCTAACTTAAATTTCTAGATTTTTCCTGCTATGCATAAAAGTTATTAAATTAATGTATTTAAATCTGATAAGAATAATATTATTTACCGTTGCCAAAAATAATATTCCCTTTTTCACCATTTTCAGAGCTCATAGTTTTGCAGTCTTGGCGAAGAAGAAGAAGCTGCTAGCGCCGTCCACCATCAACTCGGTTAGTATAATTTTAATTCTTTATTTATATTTTTTTTATTCTTTAATTGTTTTTTATCAATGAATATATAATTATATATTAATTTTGCATTTCGATGCTAACCGTTATAACTCCCTCTTTTGGACGGACATGAACCGTGAGAAAAATTTCTCAATTTAAAATCAAGAAATATAATTCTTGAGTACAATTTTATTAGGGTTAATATAAAATTAAATGATTCAAATTGGTATATCCCTCAAGCTTAGTTTAGCATGTTGGTCTACTAGAAAAAAACAGTAAACCTCCCTATTTGATGCGAAGTCTAAAATAATATTAATTTAAAATATAATAATAATAAATAATTAAATAAATTTTTTTAATCATTCTACACAAACTTTAATATGAAAAAAATTTTAGATGTGAAATAAAATTAATATTTTTATTAAAAATTATTGAGTATGTGAAGTAAAATAATATTTTTTTATATTAAAATTTGTGTAGAATGATTAAAAAAATTTATTTATTTATTATTATTATTAATTTTTTTAAATTAGTATTATTTTGGTCCTCATTTTAGTTTTTGCGTCAAACAGGGCAATATTCTCTTTCTAGATGCAATTTATTTTTATGTTTTTTTAGCAAATCTTGATTCTGATTAGCTCAAAATCGAGCATCACTTGAGTTGAGTCAGTTTAAATCGAATCAACTCTGAATTCGGACCGAATCGATTCGGAAAGAGCGGGCTATAAATTTTCAATTTATAGTTGCCCGTGACTCGCTTGAAATTAGTCCAATAATAGCCCAAGATATATTAACTAAAAGCCGATTATCGATTGATTTTCATTTCTTAACATGATATTTAATTTGCATGCTCTTTATATGTTTTATTAATCTTCGATTTACATTGTAAGTTGAATTTTTGCAGCACGTCGTATGCAAAAGAGATGGGGGCGAATCGAAAGAGGCCATGGACTATGACGGAGGACCGAGTTTTGCTTGAATATCTAGCGAAGCACAATACTGAAAATTGGATCACTATTGCAAAGAACAGTGGCCTACAACGTGACAGTAGAAGCTGTCGTTTTCGATGGGTAACTCATCTTGATCCACAGCTAAAAAAGGAACCCATCTCACCCGATGAAGAGACGATGATTATCCGATACCATGCTATGTTCGGCAACAAATGGTCTTTGATCTGTCGATACGTACGTATAATCAAATATTAATCTATTGATATTCTATGTAATTAATGTCTTTCATCATATTCATGCTCATATATTTTTGTTGTTTTTGATAATTTGCAGTCGCCAGGGAGGACTGATAATGAGATAAAAAATTACTGGAATACTAGAATTAAACGGTGTAAGAAGTCGGCACAACCACTCTACCCTCCTGACATTCAATGCCGAGTACTTAACCAAAGCAACCGTTCTCCTTTAGCACTAGTAGTGCCACCAACAGGGGAATTTTCACTCGTTGCTTTGCATCAACTACAGCCAGTGTTACCACTATCATCATCCTCTGAAGTATCTACACATTTGCCTCCATTTTCATCGCTACCTCTCAATGATAATATGGATTTTCAGGTAACATTTTTGACTTTTTCTATAACAACTAAAAACCTTCGAGTGACAATATTCAAGCTAATATATGTTTTTTCTTTTCATCAATAATGATTAAAGGTTAATCACAACAACAATGATCAGTTTCAGCTTCATAACTGGTCAGAATTTGATAGTCTGCAATCGCCACCACTGGATCTACTATCACCAGATCCACATCATTCAAACTCAGTATTTGCAAACTCCCAAGAGCAAGGGATATATGAAGAGGAAACTTTAGATGTACAGCTACTCAACTGGCAAAGATCATATGCATATGATGTCGAAGATTTGTTGGCTATTGATTCACCGATTCAGACTAACAATAGCTTCGGTGAGTGATCTAGTTAATGTGCCCTAGTCCAATTTAGACAATCAAATTTACTCTTATGGGCTAGTATGAGGTTAAACTAGCTTCCAATTTATGGCTAAATTTAGAAATAATTCTACAAATAATTATAAAAATATATTTTTGATGCTTTTTATCTCTCTTCATGTTTTAGGATATTTTCAAAAAAATCAAGTAAATAAGGAGATATTACCAACAGATCAGAAGACCATGACTATGACAACAAGCACAATAGAGCAAGGGAAGATACCTGGGTCACCTGATCAACTCGAGGTGCTATCGTTGTCACCGCTTGAACCATTATCGCCATCTTTTTGGGATAATTTGGATCAACTCCCTCCTTTAACATTATCAGCTGATTTTATGGTAGAAGTGCTTCCTCTGGAGCAGTCAAATAATTCAGAGAGTCCACTCTTTGGATGATGGTTTGTGTTATTACAAGTATTTCGGCTAACTGTGGTTTACTAGTTGTAAATTGTCATTAATTGCAGACAATTTATTTACACAATTTGAGTATTTTTTGCATCAATTTTTTCAACAATAAACTAATATAACAAGCAGATTACTGAATTATATAAATTGTAAATATGGAATTATGTTTGTAGCCAATTTGAATACTTCTCTTTTTCCACTATCTGTAAAAATTTCATATAAGGAAATATTTTGCTCCAATGTTGCTCCACTCCCTAATATCCCAAATAAAAACTCATGTACTTCACCTGTTAAGTGTGCGAACTTAATTAAAAGGAGGGGATTTCAAAAGAAATACCAAGAATCTTAAGTCAATCTTATATGAAAGATTGAAACAGTAGCTTTGATTTGTGATTTTTATGAGATGAAAGTATAAGGTCTGTCAGAGCTAAATATGAAACAGAAGCTTCACCTAGATTGCTATAGCTATTGACAGACATTTCTCTACAGTTCATTGAAGGCTTATTTACCTTCCTCCCATGGCAAACATGTGACATTCATTGTAGTAGACTTGTTGATGGTAAAATGTGGATCTTGGAATCAACGATATGTGACGTTCGGCCAAAAGGGTTAGAGTGCTAAAGGAGGAGAATGACATCCGGAGTAACACACAGGAATTTAAGGTGGTTCAAGAAGAAGATCCCCTACGTCCACCAGGCGTCAATGAGGAGATTTTATTAAGGAAGAGAGAGTCTGGTCGGAGAGACCAGTACAAGAAAGATTACAAGCAACGTCTCTTCTCTTTTGCAGGGAGATTTACAAGTATCTCAAGGTGTATCTTGCGTGATTGTGGTGACTTCTTCTTGTCCATCTCCTTCTCCTTCCTCCTCCTTCCTGCCCTCTCCTCCTCGGCGTGGCTCGCCGGGGGTATTTATGGAAGAGTTGCAGTGGAGTCCGGCAGATTCGTCGGAATAGGTGTTCGGATTCGCTGGTGCAAGGTGATATGAAGAGAGAGTTTTATTATTTTATAAAATTTTAATATTAAAAATAAAAAATAAATTTGATTATATATTACATTTGATTTAAGAATTTAAATATTAAATTTTTAAAATTATAAGTTGGTGATATTATGCCATAAATGTAATAATCTTATTTACGTGTAATGACTTCAACTATTGAGTCACATGTGTTCAAATTAATTACCAATAAGAAAAATTTACTGAAAAAATATATTAGAATTAGTCTTCTTTTATAATGCAATTTTTATTTAAATTCTGAATATCAAAATTTTTTTCACCCATTTAAAACATACGATATTATAATATCGAATCTCCATCTACTAATGCTAAGTAAAGCTTCTCTAACTCAAATCTGAAATGAGTGCAACAAAATTTTTAATTTCACTTCACAACTAACATATATTAAAAATAAATTTATTTCACTCTTTGTATAAATTTTAAAATTAAATATTAATTTTATTTCATATCTAATATATATTTTAATAAAAATTTTAATTTTATTTAGGGTAAATTATTTTAATTTTATTTAGGGTAAATTATACGAAGTTTTCTCAGTTTAAAGCATATTATTATACTAATCACGTTTTCAAAGATTTAATTTCTGAGTACTAAATTTTAATCATCAATAAATCTTTTTTAAATTTTTATTATTAACTTTTTTTTTAATTATTATTCTACCCTCACTATCTCTCATCTTCTCTCTCTCACACATTGTGGGCTGGCATTGGTGGAGGAGACGTGATAATCGATTTAAAAAATATCAACGAACTATTATTCTGCCTCTCATCCGAATAAACGATTTTTACTGAACTTAGAATATAGTAGTTATTAAATTAATGTACAATATAATATCAATTATATTATGTGGGCTATTTCTTGTATTCTCTGCATGGCTTGATGCTGATATTCTATTAGGCTTTATATTAAGATATTATACTGGGTTATATACTTATATTAGATTCGTGTATACTGAAATATATGATAATGTAATGTGCGGGGATTCCGATGCTTGACGAACCACCTTCTAGACGCATAGCGTCGTGTGGGGGACATACCTGCATCTTGTTATTCTATTGTCACACTTGTGATACATCTGCTATTTTTGTTATCAAACTGGTGATATATATCTGCTGATTTTGATCATTTATTGATATAAAATTTATTATATATATACCTATATGCAAAACATGATACATGATAATATTATAAAATAATAAGATGATATTATAAGGTATTCTGATATTCTAATTTATTGATTTTTTGAGCTATAAAATCCCACCTGGCCTAATATAAGGTAAAGGTAATTTACTCTGTTTATGTGACTGACCTATCATTTTTTAGGTAAATAATTTACTACTAGAAAAAGAGAACTACAAAATCTCTAAAGATGATATTTCTCTACATTCCATATAGCCCACTAATATTTATCTTTTTGCCTCCTAGTTCAATTTTTTTTTATATATTTTGTATTCTAGTTTAAGGTTATTCTGGGTGACCTATCTTTTGCTAAATTTATGTAATTTTGTTTTAAGATTAATGAAAATGTCTTCTTCTTATAATTTGTTTTGTAATTTTAATTATTAGTTATTATTTATTTTGTAAATAAATAATCTATAAGGGTATGACAAGACTAATTGCGATGGTGATAGGAAGGGTTGTTCTCTCTCCCTCTCTCACCCGCTGATTGGAGAAGTTATTGGGTTCGGACGGCGCACCGTCTGGAACCCAATCAGAGGACGCCACGTGTGCCATACAGCTGGGTCCGGACACACGTGGTGCCCTCTGATTGGGCGTCCGAACGGTGCGCTGTCCGCACCCAATAATTTTTCCGCTGATTGGCATCCCTTGGTCAGCTCTACCACTGGCCCACCAATGAAAGAGAGCAAATGAGATAAAGAGAGAGAGAGATGGATCATAGAGAGAGAAAAAGTAATTTTTAAAAAATTTAATAATAAAATAATAAAAAAACTTATATGATAATTACATTAAATCTCAACAACTAAAAATGTTTAAATTTTGAAAACATAAATTTGTATGATAATATACTCTAAATTTAAAAACTTAAATATAATTTAACTTTTTATTTAATATACTACATAAATTTTATTAAAATATTTTCTTTTAATATCAAACAAATATAATATTTGCTCCATCCAGCACAAAAATAACTCCAACAAACAAGAAACCTAAATCAAACTCCAGAAATAAATCAACAAAATAACTCAAGAAGTCAATTAAATGAACATCTGGAAAACTAAATCAACCAGAAATAAATGTCACAAATGAATCTTTGGTCCCATCTTTCAAAATAAATGCACAATTTCTTCCACAAACCAAGTTATCAACTAAGTCGAACAACAGATTATAGAAAATGAAATATCACAAATAATTCATCCCAAAAAAAAAAAAAACCTGCAACAGTTTGTTCATATAATGTTCTCATCATGATTGTCATCTAAATCTTAATACCAATCAAATATCCATGGGTGCTGCCTCTGCTTCTGGAGCTGGACCTCCCTCTTCAACAGCAGCAGGAGCTTCTTCTCCGATGTCGAATGACTCAATCACTTGCTGAACGGTCTGCGGGTCAATGATGTGAAATGGCTCTCCAACCCCAACAATGGCCACAGTGCAGATCGAGTTTGTGAGCTTTTCGCCTTGCAGAGTCTCCTTGACGGCAAAGATCCCGTCTTTGATCAGTTCTTCACGGGAGTACTTTTCAAAATTATCGAAACGACGTTCTAAATAAGTCTTGGCAGCTTGTGAGCGGGATCCGATTGCGAAAGCTTGGTACTCAAAATAGTTTCCACTGGGGCAGTTGTAGTATAGATGAGCCCCATTTTCGTCCAAGCCAGCAACAAGGAGGCCTACTCCATATGGCCTTTTCCAGGAGCGTTGGGTACAGACCTGCAAAATATAAGATTCGTTTTACATGATAATAATGATGAGTTTGTCATTCAGTAGAAGTTACACCACAGTTTTCATGTTTTGGGTAAGTCGTGATAGAAAGAATGAAAACGAGGAACTGAGATTAAGCTATAAACCATTACATAAATGATAGTCACGAGGATTATCAAGTTAAATTGATAACAATGTGGTTATGTATAAAGAAGAAAAGTGAGGTAGTAAAAAACATGCTTGCAAGAAGATTTAATTAAGAAGCCCATCTTCGTGCAGGATACAACGAAAAATTTATAGGCTCAACCCAAACCAATTGGGATAAAGCAATTTATAGTGATAAAAGAGATAAGTTTGGCAAAATAAGCAAAACAAATATCAAAAAAGAAAAGCTCACAAAGCTGAAGAAACAAAAAGGAAACCTAAAGCAGAATCTCAGAGAAAATATGCTATATGAATATTATAAAGAGACATTAACTTTGAGGGGGAGCGGGAAACTGAAGGGCAAAGTTTACATAAGAACCTATAACTTTCCATGAACAAGCATAAAATTTGTTTACTATCTAGCAAGTTTGGTCAGAAAGTTGCTGTTCACAAAATCCTATTCCACAAAAGTTGCAATGCATCTTGAGTGTTCAAGATGTAACAGAAGGCAACTCACCAAAAAAACAACTTGAAAATCATCTTGAAATTGAATAATTTTTTATTAACTCGAATCAACCTGCCTTGAAAATGAAAACATCGAATTCAAGTTGAGGACAAATCACTCAAACTCGACTCTATGCCAGCTTTAGCAGGACTTGCACAAATAATTTCAGCAGAAACAAGTAATGCATAAAAGGTAAAAAAATTTAAAATGCTACAGTAAGAAACTACAATACATCATCACCATCGTTAGCCTTCTCCCAATTCTTTGAGATTAGCCTTTTCGAATATATTATGGACAATTAATTCTATCCAAACCTTTAAACTATCTATATCTTTTTGTATATCTACTTCTTGTTCATTTAACCAAAATGTTATCTACATTAATGACAAGCAGGGGTACATGTTGACACTCCCGCATACATTTTTCTACTTTATTTTTTTGTAGTCTTACAACTATATATATGTAGAGCTTCATTGTTTACTTTTACATAGCATGTCTCGTGCCCAAAAAGAAAGGTTGTAGTAGGTAAACAACCAATGTAAAACTTATCACTCTTTTGATAGATTTATCTCATATGGATAATACTTTATTGTTACTTTCCAGTTTTAGCATACATCTTTAACATGTCAAGTTTCGTCACCAGTGATTTATGTGACAAAGATTGCTTAATCATTGTTTCATAAAATTTTCATTTAAATCTTCATGGTATTCTTTTATAGATGAAACTCCAAAGAGGCTTCTCCATTTGAGCCACTTAGCATTGTAACTATCTGTGATATCCTCAGCTAGATCTTCATTTCTTACAGACAAAAATAAAATATACAGGTATTAAACATGAGAAGTTCAGCAAGTTTCTTATGTATATTTTTCAGCTGGTCTTCTCAACCTGATAAAACGCCTTAATGTTTGATCAAAAACCAAATACAAACTCTACAAAGTTTTTCTTCTGTTCTTCCTCAACTTCTCTATTTTCTCACCGTCATATTATATAATTCCTTTCCTACTCTCACCCTCTATATAATTCCTTCATCAACTAAGCTTTGCAAATGAGGGGTAACTTACAAAATTTATATCAATCTATATAGCATAACAATTAGGCCAAAGATCTTTGGTATTATATTGAGCCATCCTCGAGTCAGCTTATTTATTTATAGAACTCAATCTTCAACATAATCTAGTAAAATAGATTTGTATTTTCTGCCACAAAATATATTGCAAGCAATTTCTCAACTCCGTAAAGAATGTGGCAGGTCTTCATAGTCCTCAGGCTGTTTTGCTTTTGATAAAGAAACACTATGGCCGAAACTCCACAAAACCCGTTTGCTTCGTATGGCCAAAGGAGACGTGGCTTAGAAATTTTTTCCATCCTCAATTTAAAAAATAATATCTAATTTTATATTTATCTAACAAAAAATTTCACAAAAGAATTAATTTTATTTTATACTCTACATAATTTTTAATACAACTTAACATCTCACGCAACTTTTAACATAACAAACTACAATATTTCTCCTCACATTAACAATTCAAGGCTAGTCAAAGATTTCTGAGCTAAAGGCAAAAAAAATCACTTGCCAAATGTCCCTGAAGCTTTGATTGATCAAAAGTGAACCAAAATGGATTTATGATCTAGTTTGACAAAAGGGTTATAGAAAATGTTTTTACTAAATTTAAATAAAAAATTGGGAAAATTGATATTCTCCTTCCAACACTTGTGTCATCCCAAAACAAACCAAAAATATCTAGCACTTTATTTTTCTACCCCACTAAACCAGAAACCTGAATGCTCATTTGATCATCAGTTTTCCTTGAATTCACACTTCATCAGTTCTCGCATTCAATTACAAAAGAAGTATGAAAAATGAAGGAGAACTAGAAAGTCAAAAAATAAAAGGTTCCTTCTTTTCTATAGAATCAGGGACTAGCACAGAAAGATAGAAAAATTCACTTAAAATCACTTTAAGCTTTGGCATAGAAAAGTGAGTTTATAGGCTGAAAGAGTTGAATGGTTCATCACCCTAGAATCTAGGAGGCAAGGACAAGGCACGGAGATATGAGAATATGATATGACAAAAAACGACGACATGGTAATTTTCAAAAAGATAGGACAGAGGCACAACAAAACATGACAGATAATATAATAATTAAATAATAATAATCTATGCGATGGTGTAATTTGTCATAGCTTTTGTTCAATATTATACAAACACCTAGAAAGCACAAACATAAAATATAAACACGAGGACATGATATAGAGATGTTTGAACTTCCTTGCCTACAATTCTTTTTATTATGATCCCCCATCATGATACACCATCATATCACATATGCCTAGCACATGAGCTCTTAGGCTCTTGTACACAAAAATTCCAAGAAAGAAAAGTTAATAACAAGCAAAAATGTCATATGAAAGTAGGTTACTTTTTAGGGATATATTCTTCATAAAAGAGAATGGCAAATAATATACACACAGTAGCAAAGCTAACTTTGATCATGTAGGCATGTACGATTGCCCAGGTTATCTTTAATCATATTAAAGTTAACCTCTCTATTTGGTAATAAGAAAAAAAAGAAGATTTGGTTGGAATTTTTAGCCATTTTTGAAAAATGTGTATGATGTGAAATAAAGTAAATTGGTTATATTAAAAATTGTGTAGGATGTGAAATAAAGTTGATTGATTTATTGAGAATTGTGTTGGATGTGAAATAAAGTGATTGTTTAATGTTGGAATTTGTGTGAGATGAGATATAAAACAATTTTTTAAATTTTTTTAAAATAAATTTAAGATTTTGATCATGATTTTTAGCTCATTGCCAAACAGGGCCTGTAGGTCACATCATGTATAAATCTCGATATTAAAATTAACCACATTCAAATTTCATATGAATTTTAATATTAAAATCAACTTTATTTTATATCACACACAAATTTAAATAAAAAACTAATTTTACTTCACATCATACACAAACTAGCTTCTTTTCAAACTATTAACAAATCTTAAAACAAAATTTAGCTTTGACTTGGTTAAAATTTATCTTTGACGTAGTTAAAATTAACTTGACCAACCAAACACACGCATAACTGCTTGGATTCTCTTATATGCTTATTATTTTAGAAAGGGTAAATGGCATCTAGGCCCCTGAGGTTAGAGAGAGAATGCAAATTAGTCACAATTTTAAAAAGTTTTCAAGATAAGCCCCCCAGGAATGGTTTGTACTAGCACATTTGATCTCAAACATTATAGTCCTATTAAAATGAAGGTAAATAACTATTTTACCCTTGAAATTTTTACACCACCCAAGATAATGAGCTTATTTCAATTTTTTTTTTCCTAAAAAAAGAAATTTTAAGTTAAGAGAATGAACTTGAACTACAATAGGGGTTCAAGAAAATAAAAGAAAACAAATTATAGATATTGTGAGGATTAAATGAGGGAAATTTCTGATGTTTGGTTAATATTGACAGTGTATGTCAATATGAACTACATTAATTGGCGGGAATCAAGCTGGGGGGGCCAATGTGCTCTCATACAAACTATACATAAGAGACCTATGTGCTCATACAAATCATACATAATAGACCTGTCTTGTAAATTTTTAACCTTAAGGGCCAATTTGCATTCTCTCTCCAACCTTACGGGCCCAAATGCAATTTATCCTTCTAGAAGCAATATAAAATTTAATAGTTAAACTATGAAGCACAAGTATGACATAATGATAAAAATATGATATGATACAAATACAACGATACAATAAATCTAAAAAAGTAGGATATTAATAAGTCAGAATACGGTAACTATATATAATAAAAACAAAAATATAATGATAAAAAATGTAATATATTATATGTAAAGTGTAGCTCATATAGTAGACTAAAATGACTTGTACACCTAGTTTGCAAAACTTTCAAAACATCCTTTACAGTTTACACAATCTTGAATTTAATTACACTTTTATGTTTCAAATATTCTAAATACCACAAAAAAGTAATATAGGTAATCCGACATGAAAAGTAAAAATAATTTTCAACAAAACCTAAGTTTCAAAAAATTTAAATTTAGAATAATATCATAAAATTAATTCAATCGCTTCCTAACCAATCACATAATATCTAGGTTAGATGAAAGAGTCAAAACATATCAGTGTGTTAACTTTAGGCCCTGTTTGGCAATGGGCTAAAAACCATGGCTAAAATTAGCCATGGCCAAAATCTTAAATTTATTTTAAAAAGACTTAAAAAATTATTTTATATTTCATCTCACACAAATTCTAACATTAAACAATCACTTTATTTCACATCCAACACAATTCTCAATAAATTAATCAATTTTATTTCACATCCTACACAATGTTTAATATAACCTACTTACTTTATTTCACATCATACACATTTTTCAAAAATGGCTAAAAATTCCAACCAAATCTTCTTTTTTTTCTTATTACCAAACAGAGCCTTAGTTTCAACCTACATCTAACCCAAATCAATTAGCTTGGCACAAACAAGATATAATTGATAAATAATACAATTATTGTGGCATGAACATGGCCCAAATATACTGATCCAATTAAATAAAATGCATGCTAACCTTTCTATGATTCTTTAATTCACTGAATTAATTAACAAAATAAAAAGAAAAACCAAAATCTTGTCCTTTCTACAGTATAGGCTTAGGCAAGTAGAGAATTCAAGTAACCTAACCAGTGTTTGACGAAAACAGCAACATGCCTGGTGTTCACACAAAAGTTTTAGCTAAGGTAGAGGAAGTAGTAATGTCACTAATGCCCACGAAATCCCAAGAAAGTATCGACTAAGGTAGAGGAAGCAACACCACCACTAGCATCCATAGAACCGTTCGGCTAAGGCAATGGAAGCAGCAACATGTAGATGTGAGATCTTTTGATTAGTGCAGAAACTCTTATCATGAATGAAACTCTATATTCTCCTAATCACACAAGCTCGGCATACCGCTCTCTCACCATGAATGTAAAGCCTAAGCATGGACAATCTTCTATACTTGAACATATTTTTAAAGTTCTTAGCATGTGTTGAAACAAGCAATCTAACATATGATTTTTTTTAATTGGAAGTAACGAAAATATCAGAGTCGTATCTGACTCGGGTTGGCATGTTTATTTTAAGAAAAGTAATACACTGCTTGTATCAGATATGTATTAGTGGCATACTAAGGAGTATTTTAATACAAATATGATATAAATATATTAGGTTTGATGAACTATCAGAATTTCATAATTGATCAAACTACATATTTTCACAACAAATAGCATGTAAAACAATCCATCCATACAAAAAGCCACATGTACAAGCCATACCAAATGTTAGCTTATTATGATACTCCGAATTCATCCACTTAAAAAATCCAAATTTAAGCTGCTTTTATCTCAAGTTCATCCATAGCTTATTAAACATCCATGACAAAGATACACCTCTAAAATCAATCAATTGCCAATTCTCCTAACAAGCTGACTTGCTCACAATCAAGTTACTAGAGAACAAAACATAATTATACATTAGAAAATGTAAAAAAATTAAGGATGTAGCATTCAATTTTAAGTTCTATTTCCTTTTTAAAAAAATCTAAAGAAAATTACACCAGGAGTAGCTCTAAGCTAAAACCACCTTCCTGAAAACGTCCTTGAATAAAAATGTATCATCTCTCGTAAACAAATTTACCTTCATTATAAAAGCGGAATGACATGCATTAGGATATTCCCAAAGAAAATTTAGTTATATGACTATTCAAGGTGTTGATAATTTGTTAGGCTTCAAATGTTCTAATAAGTGGAATTTAGTATTTATCTTTATTATTAGTGGTATTTGAATTTTAAGAATTAAGGAAAACTAATTAATATCATTATCATTACTTCTCTACAAAAAGCTCTAGAATGAAATTAGTAGCTTTCGATGAATAGAATAAAATTCCTCCTTGAATTCTCTCTCTCTCTCTCTCTCTCTCAATTTCTCCCTATATATCTATCTCCTTCTCTTCTACTCTTCTTTACTTTGTGCCCTTTTCTATTTGTATTCTACATCAACTTGCTATCAAAGCACATTCTGCATCATAAAACACCCACGAAAAGCACAATGTGCCCTCACAATTTACCTCTCCTATTGTCTTTAATCTCAAGACCTCCCACACTACGTGTGTGTGCAAATACTAACATTGCAATATAACTGTGAACCTGCGATAGATACTTGTACAATTCAAGGACCAAGATTTGTCTCCGAAGAAAAAACTCTAAACGAACTATGATCTCAATAGATCCAAGTAAATATGCGAAATTAAAAAAAATAAGAAGCTTACTATCTGGTTTAAGCTTCATAATCTATATGGGATAAGCTTAACCAAAGAGAGCAAAAATATTCATGTGAAAATCATGTCATTATCATCAGCTTCTAAAGCTCTCGTACAAACTATTTGGTACGTTTATACTAGTTCTGCTCATGTTTCAACTCTAATTAATGTAAATTTAATGTACAACCTCTAACCAAGTCAATTTGGCCAACCACATTACTTTTTGTTTCTTCCACAATGACAAATAATGATATGTGGATTAAACTAGATGACCAGTTGATGTAACAAATGGAAATCTTCCACAATCTCTTAAGTGAAAAGAAATTTTTTAACACAAAATGCTCCAACCTCCACTATCTAAACAAATATGTGAACCTATGGCAGGTAATTCCCTTATCCTTTTTCACCTATCCTCATTAATAAGCTAATCAGAAAGAAATTTACCAAAGAATAATATTAAATGTGCCTACATTATCGGTTAGCTTGACTTCTTCAGCTATAGTTCTCTATGAATAGTATGAAATTAAGAGTGCACGCTGAGGTATTGCATCCATAAAAGCAAGAGAAAGAGCATTACGACAGCTCAAGCATACTGTGCTTCTGCATGTGTATGACTATGCAGTAGCTGCAATAGTGCATAGCAAGCATTAGGTACCCAAACATACCACATAACTAGAGACACCAATGTTTACCAAACAACTGACTTAAAGGTGTCATTTATAAGAGTGCAAAGCTGAGGAAACTGTCCTTTAAAAAAGCTGATCTGTCCTTTTAAAAAGCTAAACAAAGTGCTCTAATAAGAACAAACATACCAAAACTAATATGTGCCTACATTATCGCATAGCGACTTCAGCAGCTATAATCCTCCATCAACAGTACGAAGTTAAGTGCATGCTTAAAAGGTATTGAATCCATAAAAGCAAATAAAAGAGATTTACTGCAACCCAAGTCTATTGTGCTTCTGCATGCGTGCAACTATCAAGTGGTTGTAATTTTTTAGCATATCAACCATTAGGTACCCAAACATACCACGTAGATAATGACACAATGGTTACCAAGCAACTGACTAAAGGTATCATTTATAAGAGTGCAAAGCTGAACAACGAAAAGCTGAGCAAACTGCACAGCATGTTCCTGCATACTAGAAGCTTATGAAGGCAAAATATATATCTCAACCACAGCACTAAGAAATAATAAGAAGAAAAATATATGTTGAGCAACAATTAAACCCATAAGGCAAGAGTAGGGGCGATGTATTGTTGACAATTGCATGCACTACGGTAAGTTGTGTCATACATTAAATTTCTTAGGATGGATATATCAAATATCTATTTCTTCTATAATCAAAGTTCATATGACACTAGATAGGCATGAAATTAATAAAACTTGATCTAATTATTTGGATAGGGGAATTAGAGTTTTTTTGTTATAGTAATAGAGTTGATGATGATGATATATAATTAAGATCAGCTTGATATTAGCTATAGGAAGCTTGTGAATTATATAAAACATGGATTCATATGTTATTATTAAGTTTTTCCCAAAACCCGTTTGCCAGACCTAGGAATTTCTATTGTTTTTGCTGCTTTAGACGTTACTTCTCTAAGCATGTGAACAAGTATCATGAAAGGTTCCACAATTCCTAAATCTTGACTTAACCAGAAAACAACAGTGATGATAGTGCACCACTACCATTAACCAAAACTTCATTCTCAATGCATATGAACATAAATTAAAATGGTTCCTAAAACCAAATGAAAATTTTCTTATGAAATATGTCAAGATAAAATCTACTTCTGTAGGGAGCATCCAATTTATAAGAAAACAGGAGAATGCTATTTTAATATTTAAACAATTACTACACTATCATGAAAATAAAGAACTTTTAACAGAAGAACTGAAAGAATGCTTTTAGAAATGCATAACATCTTCCCATGGTTTAAATAGAGCTTGGCCTAGCTAGACAATCCAACTTATGAAACAACCAAAACAGATTTAAAAGTTGACTTAACAAGGAACTAGCTAAGATAAACCACAGTTATTGTATAAGGTGTACTTGGCACGTACAATTAAAAACCCAAAAAAAGTCTCAGCTTAAATATATATGGAAATAGTTCAGAAAACAAAAAACCTGACTAATTTAGGAGATGCTATAGCAGAGATAAAACAAAACCTGACAAACCAGTCTTTAAAGTAATCATTTAAATATCTCTTTTTGTTTGATTTCTTGACCAGTAACGAGACTCTTTATTTTCCTGACATTATAAATTGACAGGTTCAAAATCTATCTAGGATCCACCCATGACACAACATGACAAATAATTTTAAAATAGAACATAGAACACATATAAAGTATAAAATTGTCATTTTGATACATTTACATACAATTCCAAGGTCAGCATCAATCTGTAGAAAAAGTTAGCGGAGACAAAATCATAGAAACCTCCCAAATGCTAATTTCATTCTCAGCATTCTTCCAAGACTATTAATATATACTGAATTGAAGAGGACCTATGTGTCAGATTTCAACAATCACCCTCAATATTGACCAATGGGCATGAACTAACACAATGATCAACAAAGACAGCCAGCCTAAACTCACAGAAGAGGTTCCTAAATACCAACATCACCAAGTTAATTTGTTAACATTGACGAAACTTGTATAATCATATCCAATGATAGATAATGTCAAATTACACTGCAAGATCTAAAAATATGCTTTAACACATAACATATGAAGAAGGATGCCATACATTAAAAGAGAAAATATTGCTAAATACTTTTTAGCAGCATTTTGATATCTACTATATAGCTGCATTATAACTAACAATCTACCACATCACATTGATAACAAACGTACCAAACACCAATTGAGCAAAAATAAATTTGAGAATAAAATAAAATGCATATAGACATAACACATAAGAGCAACAATAGCACGACCACAAGAAAATTAGTTTTTTAATGTGACTTACACCTATATCATCTTAGTATGTACACGTTTGTTTTCAGGCCTCAAACATTTGGTTGTGGCCCAAAAAATCGTCAAACTCCTCAAAAAATACTTTTATCAATAATTCATATTTATTTCAGGCCACACGCAAATTCAAATATTAAAAATTAACTTTATTTCACATCCTACATAAAGTAGATGTTGGTTGAACAATCCAAACAAGGATTCCAACAGGGAATGAAATTTTGGTAAAACCTAAAGCTTGGATCCCCAAAAGGAGGATATTGAGGTCACAATCACATTGTTAGATATAAAGGTGCATGAGTTTACAAACCAAAACATAAGCCAAAAGGCTTTTATTTGATTATTGGCCAAAATATTCTTTTCACATCAACGCAATGTTTGTTGTCAACTAATTTCCTTTTCGTCTCAACCCAGCCCAGCCAAAAACTAGATAATAGAACACACAGGTGAAGAGCTGAGAAGACCAGGTTTACTTATGTTCAGACTTGTATTCACACCACACCTCTTATAAGGTACAAAGGCTGCAGTTTCAACACATCTCCAATTGAAATTCTATCTTTTCCCATAAACCATGTGATGATCTCCACAATCATATAGAATGTGATGAAACATGATATCATAACCTCAAATACCAAATGGATGTTAACTGTGTATTACAACGCAAGAACATCAAAGGTCCCTCTTCATCCATATCTTATAAAAACAAGCCTAAAACCAGTTGATAACCAATCAGGTACAACATTCTTATTATAAAGCAACATAACTAGGAAAGGTCAGCCACACGATCAGTACTACCGTAGAATTACATCTAAAGAATTAACAGTTCTTTGCATCAAATATAGCCGCCTACAGGAAAATGGAAGCTACATGCAGTCCATAAGTGAAATATCAAATAAAATAAGTTTAGATGACACAGCAAAGCAACATCAGTTTAGCATTAAACCCCAGATCAATTGCATAATCGAAACAGCAACACATAAAGTATCCATATCGATAAATCCAAGCACTAAGTGCCAACAACCACAAACTAAGACAGGCCATACTGTTCACTCTGCAAACACTTCAACTACTGCGACATCCACACACCTAGGTACGACGTTATTTACCAGACCACAAGTTTAACACCAAAGTACTTATGCAGGACCGATTTATATCGAAATCCGCAAGTAGCAGATAGTTCAGGAGTAGAAGGCAGTGCAAGATCGTATTTTTCTTTCCACCTTACATATGGCTCGTCCCGTAAAGCTTTGTCTAAATAAACAATCATTCTCTAGCAGTCCACTTCGGAATCAAGATATCTCGACAGATCACTCACATGAAACAAATCCATTTCAGTCAAAAAACCAAAAGAAGCAACCTGACCAAGGCAACACAAGAACAAGAGTGGAACGAAAAAAACCTGGGCTTTATCGGCGAGTTGGACAACTAGTCGGGCGACTGGAAGGGGGGATTCGTAGACAAAGGAGTGATTAATGCATTCATTTCGGAGGTAGCGCGACAATACGCGACCGTCGGCTGTAAGGCCGGCGATAGCGACGCCGATGTGGTCGTCCACTTTGAAAATCTTCTTCTGGTGAGACGAGAGCTCTGAGGTTGCTTTGTTCACCGTCGCCAGCACTACATGGGTGGCCGAACGAAGCCCGATCGCAGCCGAACCCTGCTTCACCGCCTCCATTGCGTACTCCACCTGGAAGAGCCGCCCCGCGGGGCTCCACGTCGTAACATCAGTATCGTATTGATTCCGGAACATCCTTTGCACACAAATTCTCCTCTTTCTTCTTCTCCCTCCTTACTAGTGATTAGAGCTAGGGTTCACGACTTCTCCGGTAAACGCTCGCCGCCGGTCTCTTGCGTCCGTCTCCCTGGGCAGGGGTTTTCCTCGAGTTTTTTTTTTTTTTAAGAAGGAAATAAAGGTCTAACAACTGAAAAATAATAATTTCGACATTTCATATATTTAAAATTAAAAATAAATATAATTTTAATAATTTCAGCAGCAATATTTTCAATTTTTTTAATAAATTATTCAAATTTTATAATTTAAAATTGTGAACCTGATAACAAACTTGGATGAAAAGATAGTCTTGTTGGAATTTATTTTTAAGTTTATTGAATTAGATCAATCTAACATAATAGTCCCTCGAGTTATATATGATAGATCATACTTCGGTAATTTATATGTCCATGAGATCTTAAATGAACATGGCGTACGAGCATACAAGTATTTTTATATGTTTGCACATATTTTTATTGGATTGAGGGACATGTTAGTAGATAGTAGTGTTCTAAGAGATACTCGATTCATGCCAACTGTAGAACAATTAACAGACTTTTTGCGAGTTATTGCACAGGCTAATAGTTATCGTAGTGTGAATTTTTTTAGCATTCACTAAAAATTATTAGTCGTAATTTTATACAAGTTCTACAATAAGTCTTAGCATTGAAAGATAATTTTATTATACTTCCAGATGCGAGCACCATATGTCATTCTCATATTCAAAATAACTCACAATTTCATCCATATTTCAAAGGTGTGTTTAGTGCTATTCCAGGACACATGTTCCTGCCATAATTTTTGTTCACAAGTAAAATTAATATAGAAATAGAAAAGATTTTATATCACAAAATATTATGATTGTCGTCTCTTTTGATTGATAATTTATATATGTTGTAATAGGAAGGATTGGATGCTGGCATACATGTTCTTAAATGGGCACTCGAACAAGATGGTCTTTCAGTACGTCAAAGTAATTTAAGCTGAGTAATTTTGTCCATTTAATTATTTATGCTTATAGTAATTTTTTCTTTTTTGGTGAACAAATTAGAAAGATGTAATTAGTTTATTCTGGATATACTAATAATGACAAACTTTTGACATCGTTGCATACAATATCATTAGAGTAGTTTTCATAATCATACATAACGAAAATATGAATCTCTGCAGAGTTATATAATCATAGATACGCTCAGCTTAAAAACGTAATTGAATGCATATTTGATATATTAAAGAATGGTTCAAAATATTAATTGATATAAAATCATTTTTCTTCAATATACAAGTAGATATTGTACTTGTATGTTATATTTTGCACAATTATATTGGCAGGTATTATGATCATAACACGTACTTTAATATACGTGAGACTGACATAAAGCATGACGAGAGTTTAGATGATAAGGCAGAAGATGGAGATTATCCGAACAGACAATATTAAATAGTTGTGGATGAGCCAGATTATTTTGTATTATAGCTTTTAAGTGATTGACATAGTATTAGTTATTGTGTCATAATTAACTAAAATTTATTTATTTTAGGAGTCAGTGAATCAATAATGATGATAGTGATCACTTATATAACAATATTGAGTTGGATGAATATTTGTAACTTCATGTTTTTCTATTTTTTATATTAAATATTATACTATGTTTGTGTTTGTATGTCAAATATTAATTAGATCATATACTTGAAAACTTATTATTTTTATATTTATTAATTACATTATGAATTTAAAAGATATGTAAATGTATTTTTTCTATTTTTATTTTTATTTTTATTTTTTATTATTTGAGTTAAGTTATTAATTTGTTAAATAGAATATAAAATTATTTTTGATTAATCCGACTTATCATTCAAACATAAAATTATATTAAATTACTTATTTCAGACGGGGTAACCTATTAACGGGGAAAGCTATCTTGTGTTAACTTATTCTACTCCCGGTCCAAACATTCCCTGTAGGGTCCTTTTGGATCGGGGATAGGATAAGCTAACCCGGGGTAGCTTACCCTCATTAATAACTTACCCCCGTTGGGGTATGGGATCTAATACGATTTTTTATTTGGATGATAACATAGATTAACCTGGGATAAGTATAAATTTTGTTTGGCAAATTAATAGCTTAACACAGAATAATATACAAAAGAAGAGGCAAAAAATAACAAAATGATATTTTAAATTTATAATATAATCAGCAAATATAGAAATAACAAACTTCCAACAATATGACATAATTTATAGTTTGTTATACAATCACAAAAATAATAATCCTCAACATCAAAAATTAAACAAAAATGAAGTTGCCAATGTTCATTCAACCCAATATTCTCGAACAAGTAATCGTCATCATCATCATCAATTTATTGATCCCTACAATAAATAAATTATA
Source organism: Apostasia shenzhenica (assembly GCA_002786265.1). Classification (NCBI taxonomy): domain Eukaryota; kingdom Viridiplantae; phylum Streptophyta; class Magnoliopsida; order Asparagales; family Orchidaceae; genus Apostasia; species Apostasia shenzhenica. The sequence goes on from KZ451906.1 coordinate 1,318,067, forward strand.
GGTAATAATGACATAATAACTAGTGCTATGTCTATATAATAAAGATATAATACCAAAATACCTGACTCATCCACAACTGTTCAACGATGTCTGATCGGATAATCTCCCCTCTTCGTTGTTCGCTTATGGATATATGAGTTGTCGAATCTTCATCTTCCGCATCATCATCCAAACTTTTATCATGCTCTGTGTCAGCCTCACGCATGTTGAAGAACGTATCATGACCATTATACCTATAAATATAATTATGCAATATACAACATGCGAGCACAATATCAGCTTGTATACTATAGGAGAACAGTTTCATATCCGTTAGCACTTTGAACCGTTTCTTTAATATACCAAATGTGCGCTCAACAACATATCTGTGATGTGCACGATTACGAAAATTACTCAAATGATAGCAAACTCGACGTATTGGTACCAAAAGCTTGTCGTTATTAGCATATCCAGAATCAACCAAATACAACTTTCCTGATACGTTAAAGAAATGAAAAATAAATATTATTGGCTAAATGAACAAACAAAATGATTATTTAACTTAGCTTATCTTGTGGTACCGAAAAATCACCGTTTTTGATTGCCCATTTCAGAACACGCATGTCAACAACCGATCCTTCCCACCCAGTCGTAACAAATACAAATTGTCGATCAAAAAAGACAGCAGCCATAACATTCTGTGACACGAAATTTTTTCTATTTTTATATCGATTTTGCTTACAAACAGGAACTATTGCAGGAACATGTGTCTCGTCAATAGCACCAACTATATCATTAAAATATGAATAAAAATGTGAGTTATTTCGAATATGGGGATGACATAGGCTGCTTGCATTTGAAAGTACAATGAAATCATCCCTTAATGCTAGTACACCTTATAGGACTTGTCTAAAATTTTGACTAACGGTCTCTAATGAGTGTTAAAAAAATTCACAGACACCGCGATAACTATCTGCTTGTGCAATGATTCTCATAAAAACAGCTAATTATTCTGCAGCTAGCATAAAACGTGTGTCTTTGAGTACACCGCGGTTCATTAACATGTGTCTCAATCCTATGAAAGCTTGGGCAGGCATACGAAAACAATTATATGCTCGGATATCACGGTCATTCAAGATCTCTTGAAAAGACAAATTACCAGAATACGGTCTGTCATACATAACTCGAGGGACTCTTGAAGTTGATTAATCTAACTCAACAAATTTATGAATAGTTTCTAATAATGTTACCTCTTCTTGCAGGCTTGTTATGACGTTTGCAACTTCATTGCCATAAAACTGACTAATATCCATCTGTAGTTAATTTCAAAAAAGTAACATTTAATGATATAATTTATGATCAATTTGTTCTTGAAAATACAAACACTAACAATCTTTATTACTGAAAAAGAATACAACAGTAATAGTACAAATCATGAGTACATGATAACTACAATAGGTTACGAAACTTAAAAGTACAGACGAATCAATATTATTTTTGACACTCATGATAACATTAAAAAAAACTAAAAAATAGGTGGAAGATCAAAAGTTGGGTTCAGTCTGTCAGTAAATATCGGCTTTCTTCCAAACTGAGCATGCCGCATAACAGTAACTGCAATCCAAATTTCTAACCGGGACCCATCCAATATCATAAATACTGTGACATTATTGGGAGTTTCATTAAATGCATCTATCAATGTACAAAGTGCAGTATATGTTAAATTTTGCATGGATGCTAACTTCTTCATAGCATCCTCAACAGTGTACGGCATTGCACATTGCATTATCTGCAAAGTAATATTTATTTTGCTCTTCGCTTCGTTTAGCATCGACTCTGCATCTTCTTTTGTGAAACTTTTTCTTCGTCGCCTTGGTTGCTGAGAAGTTTCAGCAGCACGTTTACCTTCTCTTGAAGAAGAAGGTTCGCATGTTACGTCATTATCTTTAACGAAAATATAGTTCTCAGCAAAACTTGATCTTTTTCCACGTCCCAATTCCTGGATCTCACAATGCACAATGCACAATCAGCCCTCAGGAAAATTTTTGATAAACGAACAGCCATAATTATGATAATGAGAATGGTAATATGAGTTATATAAAATAAAATCAGCTCATCACAATGCACAATCAGCCTCAAGAAAATTTCTGATAAGTGAACAGTCAAATTGCAATTCTCTATGTAATTCCAGAGAACTCATGCATCAAAGATTATATTTATCAAAATTGGTCCAAATAAAAAATAGTTTCCATCAGAGGATTCACGCAGGAAATTAAAGAAACAGTGGTAATATCGCAAATCAACTAGAAATAATGAAGATAAACACCACAGAAGCAAGAGAAAATAGAGAAAGCAAACGCATAGTTCAAGCTACAATCAACTATGAACACCGTAGAACTCAGATCTGGGATTAGGGCAGACGAGATCCACTGAGTCAAAGAAGGGAACAAATAAAATTAACAGATCTAGAATTAGGGGAGACAGAGTCCACTGCGTCAAAGAAGGGAACAACATTTACCAGATCCCACCGCAGAGAAAACCAGTAGTGTAACATCCCGAAAATTTAGATTTTGATGTGTATTATAAATTAGAATTGTATGTATAAATTTGGGTGATAAATGATATTTACGGTATTTTGGCATAAAAAATATAGTAGAAATTTTGGGTGATACCTTTGATTTATTTGATCTCCAAAAATGATCAAGAAAGAATGATAAAAGAAATATTAGATGTAAAAATAATTTTTGTAAGATTTAGTATTTATTTAAAAATATTAAGAAAAATATTAGGAAATTATTTTCTTGATTTAAATTTGAATTTATTTAATATCTCATAATTTATTTGGATATTTATTGATTTAAAATTGTCATGAGATATTTATCAAAATTGGAGATAATTAAGGGATATGGTTATAGGTTAAAGGATGATTTGTTATTATTATTTAAAATTTGAATTTATGAGATTTAATTATCCCTTAATTTTAGCCTTGGAAGAAATACCAGATTTACCCTTAGATTGTGTTATTAGAGGAAATAATATTTTCCTCCTCTCACACATCGATTCATCTCTCTCCCGATTCGTAACCGCCGGCTCTAGCCCTTCTTTGGTCGAAAATGAGAGGGAGAGAGAGAAAAAGAAAAAAGAGAGGAGAGGGAGAGAAAGGAGAAGAAAGAATTAGAGATCCGAGGCATCACAATATTTCTCCATCAAATCGGCAACCACAAAAGATGGATTTCAAAGATTTGGATGAAAAGGTGAGAAGAATAGGAGGAAAAAAAAAGAGATATTTTCATGATTCCTTGAGGTATGAGATTTCTCTAACTTTTAGGGCTTAAATTAATCAAAGATAAGAATTCGCATAATTTGATTTATAATAGTGTGACAAGAATTAAATAAATTTATTATTTAATTATTTATGAAATTTTATTTTATTACATTGCTAATATTTTCTTCATGTTTATGGCTGTAAATTTCGTTTATGGGGTTAAAATATCTTATTAGAGAAATTTGTTTAGATATACACACGATTGTATATTACTCGAATATTTCTGTTTTGGATCTGTGAATTGTAGCATCAGTTTGGGGTATCAAACAATCTCGGATTTTAATGAAAATTGGTGATGAGTTAGATCTTGACGTTAGCTACAACTTTTGTGAAGGAAATTTTGATTAATTCTGAGTACAAAGTATGATTTCGGTATCATTAGTAAAATCTAACAGAAATTTAGATTTTCTGACCGAGTTTAGTTCATAGGGGATTTGGTGTATCAAATGAATTCGGATTGACATGAAATTTTATATGAAGATAGATGACACATTATATTACAACTTTTATATAGAAATATTCCTTTAAAAAGTTCATTTTGGATGAGATTTTGTTGGAAGAACTTTGCATAAAAATTTGTATTTGAAGAATTTATTATCACATGTGAATTAAATGGAGATTTCTTAAGTTAAATGATTGCTATTAAATGTGAATTTGAAGATTATTAGATTATTTGATTATTTATTATATTTATATAGTGTTCTTATTAATTAGCCTAAAAATATATATTTTATTATTAGAAGTCCAAACAATTGAGTTACTTTGGCAAAGATATTAGTTATTATATTTATAAGAATTAGACTTATGAAATCGATTTCAAATGCTATGAGATATTAAGGATTGATGATTTAATTAATTTTTAATAATTTAGAGTTTAAAACTTAAGCTAAATAGATTTATTGATAGATATCAGAATAGTGATGATATTTTTATAATCATAGAGTATAAATGTGAAATTTGGAATTGATCATGATTCAATTTGATTTATTTTAGTATGAGACTTAAATGTGGATTATAGTTATATTATTAGATCTACTCATACTCTCATCAAACTTTGATTGAGGTTTCACAAATTATATGTGAAGAATTAATGATCTTTATTAATTTAGATTAAAGTATTTTTGAAGATGTCATGATTATTTTTATTGGTGATTACTGGATTACTATATAAATTTGATTGAAATAGGAGAAATGACTTAAAATTAAATTATCGAGATTATGAGGTACAAGGTGGATTGTTAAAGTTTAATAATGTATAGTGCATATAAATTATTATGAATTAATTGTTGATTGTTTATTTCTTCAATAAAGAGATAAATATATAATATAATGATATGCCTATTTTCCTCGATTGTGACACCTACGGGAGGACAAGTGTACAGACTTGTCGTCACATTCGATGTGAATATATTGACTTACGACTGTGACACCTACGGGTAGACAAGTGTACGAACTTGTCGTCACATTAGATGTGAATATATTAACTCGCGACTGTGACACCTACGGGAGGATAAGTGTACGGACTTGTCGTCACATTCGATGTGAATATATTGACTTGTGTTTGTGACACCTACGAGAGGGTAAGTGTACGGACTTGTCATCACATTCAAAGATATAATATGATATTTAAGCAAGTGTATGAGCTTGCTATGTGACTAAATTTATAATCAAGATTTTAAAGGCGACAATGGATTAAAAGTTAAATGTGATTTCTGTGGGATTACGCACCTGCCTTAGCTCGAGCATATGATATATATAGGCGCGACGGCGTCCATTGCCATTTTGGGCTAAGGGGTGAAAACTCCAAAACTGATTGAAGACCTCACATTTTGCCATTATGGGCTATTGCCTACGGGGCTAGGGGATGACGATCCCCAAATATGTAAAAGGCAGCTGAGGCGTAGTACAAGAAATCACGGGCCCAAAAGAGTAAAAGAAATTAATTAAAAGAGAACTTATTCGTTAATTATATTTTTATATTTGTTCTGTTATCATGTGTATATTATAATTATCATGTGCACTTGTTTATATTTAGTATTTGTATTGTGCTAATTATCTATCATGTGTTTATACTGTTCAATTGTTCATAAGAAACTCATGATATACATGCTCATTTATTTGATAGAATTCATGTTATAAATTCTTATTTGATATCTTCTGTTATACAATTTAACTAAGCATAATTATCAGTCATTGTTATCATACTATTTATTCATTTGATATAAGTTCATGAATGTTGCTGTGTATGCATATAATAATTCTCTTAAATATCAAAATAATAAATTTGTGATCATGAAATCTTATTAATATTTTATGTAGCCCATAGCTAGTTGATATCTCCTACTGAGTCCTATTGGTGGACTAACGTCGTTTTCGGCACTATTTTTACAAGTTTAGCACAAGCATAAGAGACATGGGTGAGAGACAATTAGAAGATTATTTTAGATTATTTGTGTTCAGGATTTTATAATTATTTATGGTGTAATGTACTAATTGTATATTAAGAACAGATTCATATTAAGCTATAGTGAATTTATTTGAGGATAAAAAAAAAAGAAATTGGGTAACGATCGAGGTAAAAGCCGAGGTCGTTACAAGTAGAACTTACCGTCACCAACCCAGAAGCTCGCCGCTACCGGAGAGGCACTCCACCGGCCTGCGATTCAGAGCGGAAGACCGCGCCTGACGCCGCGCCTGAAGCCGCGCCATCATCCGGTAAGAAAGCGCAAAGAACCTTCCACCAACCACTCACGAAAGCTTCGCGTGCGAGAGACACCACGCGCTCCGCCATCTCCGCTCTTACCCCAGCATCGCGAATAGAGCAGCTAACCCCGAGGGTAGGCAGATTAAGGGGATCCCGCTGGGTAATAAAAATGCGTTTTTAAGCGATTGGTGAGTTAACGGGGTTAACCCAGCTAACCCATCTTATCCAAACGGCCCCTTAGGGTTCCGTAGCCCAATTCCTGGCCGAGTTCGGCGAAACTCGGGGATTTCTCCACCTGAACGATTCCTAGCCTTCTCCAGCAGCGATGCGACGCGATCAGGGGGAGGGATATACGAGCTGAGAAGCAGGCTTCCCTTGTCTCTCGAAGGACGACGTGTGAGCAGCGAGGATGCCCACCGTCACGGCGATCTCACTGGATCGGTTTCTGGAGCCGGGACAGAGGAAGACCACCGGGCCCAAGCCCCCTCCGGTGCCGGTGAAGCTGACTCCCGTTCTTCCCGCGGCGGCTTCCCGACGGAGATGAAGGATATCCCCCGACCACCCCACCCCTCGCCGGCGCTGTACGCCACGCCGGCAGCGACCCCGCTGCCTGATTCCCCCTCTTCTTTTCCCTTCTCGCCCTACCTAATCAACCATAAGCGGCGCGGGCCTCGGCTGCTGAAGAGCCTCTCCCAGCCAGCGCCGCTTGCGTATACCGAGCGGAAGCCTGAAACTGTGGACGTGAGCGGAGAGAGCGAAGCTATGAACGGAATCAGAGTTGGCGAAGTTAACGGCAGAATCGACGTGGAAGTTGATGGGAACCAGGGGAAGAAGATGGTGAATGGTTCTCATGAAGAGAAAAAAACTGGGAAGAATGTTTCAGGGAACGTGGATGATGAAACTGACTTGTTGAAGCAAAGTCCAGTTGAAACAGAAGGAGATGGTGAAGCAGAGGATTTCTTTGATTTTCTGGATTCGATGAGCTCTGCCAGTAATGCAGAGGGCGATGAGAGCTACGGGCCTGAGCGAGTGTCCAAGCTTGAAACCTCAATAGGGGATTACTATGATGCTTACGAAGGTAATCTATCCTACCAACATAAAATGTTCACTTTTTTCATTGTTAAACGCTATTCTTTGAACTATGAATGATTATTATATGTTGCTTGATCGAAGTTTCACAAGCTTTAATTGAAGTGTGCAGATGATGCGAATCAAATATGAATTTAATTATTTTATGATTAAAGGTGTTTATTTGTTCTTCTTCTTCTTCTTCTTCACGCAGACAGTCTGATTTTATAGAGAGGTGATTGAGGCATGCATAAATATTTGATTTTTTAGTTTCCTTTTCATGATTAAAGGGAAAGCTAGGAGAAACATTGCATGCTTTTTACGCTTATAAATTCATCCCGAAGACATGCATATAACATATCAGGTTTGCAAAACAAAGTAGATAGCAAAAATTTAAACAGTCTTTAGATATTTTTGATACCAAATATGGAAAGAAAAATGCATTTTTTAGATTTTTGTTTGTTTTCAAGGTTTACTTTAATCTAGTTAAGGTTAACCTTCACAACTCACATCCTACACAAATTCCAAGATAAATGCTAACTATATTTCACATTCTACACAAATTTTAAAATAAAAAACTAACTTTATTTCATATCATACACATTCGAAAAAGAAAACAGCATTATTTTACATTTTATACAAATCACAAGGCTAACTGATTTTATTTCACATCCCATACAAGTCTCAAGCCAAATTTTTCATCACTTTAATCTAACTTAATCAGGTTTAACTTCGAACGAGTTACAAAAAAGAGCTGATTGTGATAGTGAAACAATGGACCACAGGTTTACGGATGCCTTTAAACAAAGATGATGTGATTTCTGTTGATTAATGTTCTTACATATTACTGTTACTCCATGTCCAAGATGATCTTCATGTATTGTGATATTTTCCTGCTTTACTTTTTTCATGTAATTCAAGAATAGCTTTTTGGAATTACAAGATATACCACCTGTTCGTAGCACTTCAGCTGTTCTTTTGTTCCTTTTCTTTTCATTTCTTTTCTTTTTTTCCCCCCTTTTTGGGCAATTAAATTAGTTCTGCTGCACAGCTCAAATAAATTAACCAATACACATCTAAGAGTGATTTGGGCTTACTCCATTGAATTATCGAGTGGATAATCCATTCGATTAAGGGTTTAATCCACTGGATAATTCATTTGATTAAGATCAAATCCACTTTCAGAGTGTGTATTGGTCAATTTTTGGATGGCAAAGCTTTTCCCTAAATGAATTTGACACTCATAACATGGAGAACCAAGAAGGGGTGAAGTATTTAGCTTCCATCTATTTGTAGTTTCTATTCCTTGCAACATACAATTTGATCTTCTTGTGGACAGAGATATCGAGTGAAGGTCGCTCAAGGGCCTCAAATAGGAATATCGAAGATGAACTTCGAGAGATGAGGCTGAATTTATTAATGGAACTGGAGAAGAGGAAACAGGCTGAGGAAGCTGTGGAAGACCTGCAAAAGCAATGGCAAAATCTCCGTCAGCATTTGTCAGTTGTTGGATTGGTATTGCCTGATCTTCCAACAGCTATTCCAGAGACAGACAACCAGTCAAACACTGATCCTGCAGAAGACTTGAGCCAACAAATTACCATTTCGAGGGCAGTGGCCGTTTCAATATCAAGGGCTATTGCGAGGGCTGAGGTGGAGATGGAGATGGAGCCTCAGATTGAGGCTAAGAACTTTGAGATTTCCAGGCTCTCGGATCGGCTTCGCTATTATGAAGTTGCCAACAGGGAGATGTCTCAAAGAAACCAGGAGGCTATTGGTAAGAATACTATTGTTTTTCTTGCTTACTTTTACTTGTCCTAGCTGTATTAAATGAGCAAGGTTAGGAAAAACAACTAGTCTTTGTCATATTGAGTTAGGTGGAGAGGATCAAAAATCGAGATGTAGTCATCCCATATGACCATGACATAGTTACAAAGAGCATTGCTTTAAATCAAGATATATGGAGAAGTAAACTCTATGTACCTGTTAACCTTTTTCTTTTGTGAAACTCTGCGCTACAGAGATTGCCCGACAACAACGTTATCGAAGGAAAAGGAGGCAGAAATGGATTTGGGGTTCGATTGGTCTGGCTGCAACCGTTGGTGCTGCTGCGATCGCATGGTCCTATCTTCCTTCTTCGAAAGCTCCTGCCACCGTCGAAAACAATTCAGAAGGCTCTTAAGGTACCCAAATCCCCTGGCAACTTTGACATTCCTTATTAGAAATAAAAATAGCAGCTAAAATACACAAACTGTGCACAAAATCCTCATTCCACTGCTGTAATGAGGAAGTAATTTCCTGTTGGAGTTCATACAACAGCTTGATATACACCTATTAGATTGCTGGGAACTCTTTTTTACTGTTATGTGAATGATTTGCTTCTGCTGCATGATATGATATCATTATAATGTTAGATTTTAGCATCCACTATCTAGGCTTGAAGGTTAATAAAATATTCAGGATATTATATATGTAATAGCTCATGTTATATTATTTATATACTAAATACTTTTTATCAGTTTCTGTTCTAAATATTTGTGAATAATAATAATAGAAATATTGCTAAAATAAAAATATACTGTGTGGCTGACTCAAATATTTTAATTTGTTATGAAATGTCAAGGTACTTATGGATTGCAGTTTTATCTGCAAATATTTGTTATCCTCTCCATTTGTTTTCTATTGCGTTGGAAATCAATGCAATCAGTTTGTTAAGTCATTAAACTTATTAGATCATATGTAAAATATTAATGATTTTTGGTTTACTTCTATAATTTATATTATACATTGATTGCTAATAAAAACAATGTAGTATAATGCATCAAATTAATGAATATAGGAATTTGAGGGGACTTTATACTGAATATTATTATGACAACTATTAATCATGTTGAGATCAAGAAAAAAAAACTATTAATTATGCATATGACTACAAATTGTAAAGGGAAATGAATCCATTCTTAATTTTGGCCATATGAAAAAAATGATTAAGTGGTTACGCATAAGATCAAGTCTTGAGAATGTTAAAGTGTAGTGTCGCAACTTAAAAATAAGGGAAAGAGTGTGTTTGGTTCAAATTGATTGTTTGATTTAATAATATATTAATATTGAGGAGATATTTTATTTAATATTATTTTGATATTATATTATATTATTTAAATATTTTAATAATAATTTTATAATATTTTACAAAATTATTTATAAATATTACCAAATTTAATTACTATTTTTTTCTAGATAATATAACATAATATTAAGATAAATATTTTTTAAAAAATTATAAAATTATTATTTTAAAATGGTATTTAAATATTATAAAAAGTTGAGTGATATTTAGGTATTATTTAAAATTGAGTAATATTTAAATATCACTTTAATTATAAAAAAAGAAGTATGATTAAATTAATTTTTAATATTTGTTTGTTTGTTAAGGCCGGCCAAAGTGATATAATAAGATTTATTAGAATGCATTAATAATTTATTTTATAATTTAAAAAAAAATATAATATAAAATATGTAATTTTTATAATATTTTAGTGTGCTGTATGTAATTATTTTTTTTAATACATGTAAAAATACTAAAAAAAAAAAAGAAAAAAATTACCGGCCGTTCATATGATTGACTGTCCCATCTTTGATGGTTTCATTTTTCAGGATTATAGTTATCCCAGATCGAATGTAGAATCCATCTCCAGGCCTATCACCGATAACAAAAGATGATGTTAGCTACTTCATATCAAAAGCTAATTCGTTTCAAAATTGAAAATTATAAGTATGTTCATATTCGAATTTAAATGCTTCAGCTGGTGAATTCATATTTGAATTTAAATGCTTCAGCTGGTGAACTCATAACTGCTTTAAATTTAATATGGAGTCCTATTGCAGATCAATATTACCATAATCTCAATAGGAATCATGAGGAATTGAAGAGCTTAACAGCATTTTGGTGACTAACCAAATAAACAAAGCAGCAGCAGTAGAGAGGACTACTTACATCATATATTTGCAATGAGTACGTTTTTTGCTGATTTTCGCATTCTTATCGATGATGCAATTCCTGAATTAAATCAGATTCAAGTACTTAGGTAGAGAGCTTTATACTGTAGCAATTAAAACCGACATGTTTGAACAATGAACATACGTAAATTAGGCCTCGCCTGATCTTTGTATCTCCGAATCAGTTTGGTAGTAATCCGCACCCCATCATCATTGCATCCAGTGATGAGTTAGAAAAAAATTCTATTAGTTTTGTTTTCTGTTGTAATTCTTGTGACTACTGGAGTACGAGTTCTTTTTTTCTAGTGTTCATTAAAGGACTGAATAGTCTAGTATAGTATAACTCTTTTTTATCATTACAGCCTCCCCACTTTAAATTCAACTTTTATAGGTGTCTTGAAAAAGAAGCAGTTGATTATGGATTAGTTGCCTTGACAAATGAATATAAGTTCATTAGATCAGTATGGTATTAATGTAAGATTCATTGACTCAAGACCCTCATTATCATCAGTATATTTCAGCCATTTAAGATAAAGTATATCAATTCTTTTACATTACTTGCAACCTACAAAACACGGATACTTCTAAAGGTTTGACATATTCGTATCAGTGCACTATTTGTATCGTATTTGTATGTTTCAGCCATTTAATAGCAATTATTTTGGCCGATTTTTTGCCATCAAAATGTCACCCTTTTATTTGATTTCTATAAAAGGTTGTCACTTTAGCTAATAAAGTAAATTTGGACGGACATAAAAGGATTGTATGCTGGAAAAAAAATGTTTTATGCATGACTTAATGGTATTCAATAATTTGATCATTGCAGTTGAAGAAAAGCACGATTAATTCTTTAGCGACTTTTGAATAATCTTGACAAACAAAAAACAAAACAAAACAAACTAGACAAGTTCCTGCATGCATATTGTCAACAATCACGATAATTTATGATTCTCAAGGTGCAAATATAAAAGTTAAGATTGGAGATCCCAAGTCCATATGAGAAAGGTTGAGATTTGATGTTAGATTTTGGCTGCTTCAAATATCTTTTCTGAAAATTACCGTATGATAGTAATTTAATTTTTCATTAAAGCTGGTCCTAATTATTAGGATAAGGTTGCTGTAGATGAAGAGAACTTAAATTAGTATGAATGACGAAACAAATCAATTACTCACAAAAATCAAGTAAATTTAAAAAGATTATAGTACCTTTAATCCATAGGAATAGTTTCATGTGCCTTTAGTAATGTGATTCTGCAACCACTCTATAAATTAGCAAGCTCCTATAACCAGAAAATAATGAGATTTAGAAAAATAACAAGAAAAAAAATTGCTACATAACATGTAAAAACTGGACAAACTCCATGTAGTCCATCCTACACAAGTCCAAATGAAGCACAGGTTATATTCAAAACCACAAAAAATGTGGATATTAGGCTAAACACGTATCTTAATTTTCAAATATTGCACTGACCTCAAAGACCCATACAAATTGCCTTACAGCATCTGCTGTTCCTTGGAACCAATTCATTCCTGCCAGAACCAAAAACATGTGCATTCCCTGAAATGATGAACGACAATTGCTTTATGGGCATCTTATTAAAGTAGAGCCTATATTAAGCTTGGTATATTAATAGCAAATCATAGTTAGAAATAGGATAGAAAACTGGTCAAGTCCGAGCAATTTTGGGTCAACTCGATCTCTTCAAGTTCAAGTCAACTCACCTTGAAATAAATCGATTTCGATTCAACTCGAATTGTGTTGGCCCAATTTCTAGTCAACACTTTTGATTGAAAAATAAGGAGTAAAGTGAGGAACATGGAATTTGAACCCAGTAAATATTGTTCTCACATTCATGCTCAACCACTGTTAATATTGTTGGAGTTATACAATATATATAATGCAAATCAAGTCAAAAATATTTTCAAATGAGTCAACCTTAACTCATACTTGACGAGAAAGTTATTTTCTAGTTGAAATGTATGCTCGAAACTCAACTCGAAACAACTCAAATCGTTTCGATTCGAGCTAATTTTTGAGTGAGTTTCGCATAAAATTGCCACCCCTAGTTTGAAATGCACAGAACTTGAGAAATAAAAGTTATTTGAGGCATTTATAATAAAAGTTATTCTAGGTTTACAAAGATAACTTCATGAGCTCAACATATTATGAAAGCCAGAATATTGGAACTTAATTATTCCTCCTGTATTCTTGGAAAATGATTAAAAGAGCGAAACTTTTATGCTGCTATTCTTTTAGAACAAAGTTCAATGGAATCTAATCAATGCTTTCAAAGCTATATGAGCTTCCACATGAAAGGATGCATTAGATTACGAAGATCATTTGCAACTTAACTAACAAATGTTTTAGAAATGGTTGGTTACACCAAGATAAGCACCTAAATAAATCCATCCCAGAAGTTGATTCCATTGCCAAAGTTATATGTATGAGCAAGGTGGTTGTTCGTTGATTGACAGTTGTATTGTGTCATGTAAAAAATGTGAAAATGTTGTTTATGTAATTGCTCATTGGAATGTCAACAAGCATGTAACACCCTCCAGTAGGTTCATCATTCATCATTTCAAAATCAACACAAAATAGCTGGACATTTGAACTCACTTTCAAATATCAAATTATGTCATCAAACTCAAGAACAACAAGAAGAAGCAATGGTCACATTGTTAAGTTGTGTATTTCAAGAATAGGTTTGATGTAGGATTGATATAATTAGCTGTGCTTCATTTATATTAAGTACATTTCATTTTTTCGTAACGGAAATAGGAAAAAGGGTGCACAAACTCAATGAATTACTTTGGAATCAGAGTTTTTGAATCATTCAGAAATCATATTTAAGATCTATACAATTTTATGACTAATTGGTTCTATACAATTTAAGATCAGTACCAAACAGTAATGCCAAGAACTTTAGCATGATTTGTGTTAAATAGCTGAATTCCAGGCAAAACATGGTACTGACTAAAACAAAATCCAAAACATGAAGGAATACATGGCCAATGCACAAAACTCCCTAAGGCTTTTTGCTTATCCTTAGACCCATTTAACCTTTCATAGTTCTATAACACAACTTTTCTCCATTATTACAGGTTATAAAACATTTATCAAAGCAAGTATAATAAAAAGAAAGAAATGAAGAACAGGAACTCTTCTTACAGCAGGCTTGGCTCTTTATCTGGTGAGAGGGAAAAGCCTTGTCCCTGCTCCTCCTGGACCTCCTTCCAGTATCATGGTGGCAACATTCCTGGAATCTGCTTGATGCATCAGCGTTCTTTCCTCATCAATCTGAGCATCTTGTTACACAAAAAGAGCGAATGTGACGAGCCCAGCCTTCTCTCTTTTACATGGAAGCACTTGAATTTTCCCCGACCGAGATCCCAAATAGATATTTCTGCCGAAAGAAAACCCTAATCTCCTCCCTGAAATTCCACAAAAAAATACTTCCGAAGCCTCTCCATATTCCAGTCTTCAATGCTGCATCGCCAGAATTCGCCATGATTGCTTCTCTTCTTCAGCCACGAGCTGACCATCAGAGAACAAAATACCGCCAAGAAGAGCGTAAAGGACAATGGGAACCCTGCTGTGGAATCGTCTTAAAACCTCAGGAAAATCATTTTATTATTTTAATTTTAAAAATTAAACTCAAACTTATTACGATCTAAAATAATTAATATCAAAAAATAATATCGTAAATTAAAATATTATAAAATTTTACATATTAATTTTACGAATAATTAAGTTAAAATAAAATTTTTTATTATATAATAAATTTAAAAATTATATATAAATCTAATCATTTTTTAATTCTGAATATTTATAAATATATTTTTTTATTTTTTACTAGAATAAATATTTTTTAAATAATTATAAAACTAAAAAATAATTATTACAATTCTAAACATAAATACTTAAAAAAAAGTAAACTATGATTACTATAAAAAATAAAATAGATCAATTTTCATGAAATGTATCATTCGGATATCAGATTTTTAAATTTTTTGAGTTGCATCGAGTTGGGTACAGGGTGGGGCAAGTATGATTGACTAAAAGGGCGGAGCGGGTCATGAGTTGCGAGTAAAATTTGAGCACTCATACTCATCCCATTAGGGGCAGGTTAAGGCGATTTAATTGGGTACGAGTATAAATTATCACCCCTAAATCTAATTTGAGCATGATTAGAACTCAGCTCGGTAAAAATTTGAATTATGCATATATCTCATGATTTGACTTATGAAATTCGACTTAAACATAATTCAAGCTAAATATTAAGTCGAACATTGAGTGCCAAGCTCTCACCCATGCATACATCAGAAGATTCAAATATAAATCGTATTATAAGGCAGTTCAATTGATGGTTATGGGTTTCATTAAGCCAATAGCTAGAACTATTGACTTCATACATACTTGATGGCGACCGTATAAAATTCTCGAAGTAATTGAATCGTTAGATAAACCAATTGAACTGACTTGTAATCCGTCCAATCGATTTTTAATATTCTTTGGTTTTGCGGATAGATTAGACATGTCATATTAAATCGATTCAACCAATAGATTAAATCAACTCATTTTTGTACTCAACTTATTTAAGTTTGACCCAAATTTGATTCATTTATTACACAGGTCAAACATCCAAACTCGTACATGTTTGCCCTGTTTGGCACAAGGACCAAAACAGGATCAAAATAGTACTAGTTTAAAAAAATAATAATAATAATAAATAAATTATTTTAATTATTCTACACAAATTTTAATATAAAAAATAATATTTTACTTAATATACTTAATAATTTTTAATAAAAATATAAATTTTATTTCACATTTTAGATCAAAATACTCGATTTGAATATTTTAGTTTAGAAGGTGAAATAAAATTAATATTTTTATTTTAAATTGTTGAGTATGTAAAGTAAAATAATATTTTTTATATTTGAATTTGTATAGAATAATTTAAAAAATTATTTATTATTATTATTATTTTTTAAATTAGTACTATTTTTATTCTGTTTTGGTCCTCGTGCCAAACAGGCTATCCACATTCGATTAAGTCGGGTCGGGTTTAGACCGAATTCACGGGCCCGATAAAAAAATGCCGCTGCTGTCGGTCGTCGGCTTCACCTACTCGGCTCTCCATCTTTCCCCTCTGGTTCTCCCCCTCAAAGCTCGCGATCTCTCTCCATCTCCGACGGGTTCTAACCTCCATTTCAGGATCGTCGCCGGCGCTTCCTTCGGCTGCTTGCTAGAGCTCCGGCTAGGGTTCCGCCGAAACCCTAGCGCCCCCGCTCTTTTAAAAACTCGCGTTCACCATCGGCCACGTAAACGCTCTAACCGCTATATGATTCTGTATCGCTAATTGTAATGTATAATTCTGTGTTTGAAAGAATTTTGTGCGCTGGAGTAGAGATGTAGTGCTTGACAATTTAGGCTATATGTTGTTTTCTTTGTGAGTGCCTGCTAAGAGTTAAGACGTGTATATTATGATGTTGTGCTTTCTATACAGCTGATGGATTCTCTCTGAACTAGGATAATGGAATTCATTTTGAAGGCCGAAGATGCAAAGGATTGGGAGTACAAAGGGGAAGGAGCTGCTAACGTTGTCTTGAGTTACAGAGGGTCTTTCTTTTTCTTGGTGAATGCACTATTTATTTCGATGTTCCAGTCTAATGGATCATTTTTAGTTGCTTTTACAATGTTCTAGCAGTTTTTTTTTTTAATTTTCTCCCATATGAATTCTCTTCTCTTGGATATTTTATGAATTCCGTGTCCCATTTTAACTAAATTATCTCTTGCATATTGTCTTAGATGGTTGTCTTATGATAACTGTCGAATTATTTGAATTTGTCGTAGTCTTTTTTTAGTAATTATTTTATTTTTATTTTTAGCATTTTCCGGCATTATTACAACTTTTAGCAGATATTCCATAATCCTGGCATGCTGACAGATTGTTTTTCTTTGAAATACTACTGCAATTTTCAGTTCTCTAGCATGAGATATAACCTTATTCTTAAATTCATATTCTTCCTCCTACTTCATCGGCAGGCTCAATATTTAACCAGATATCTGGACTCAGTCTTCCTTCCCTTGTTTTAATTATAAAAGGTTGATTGTTACCATCAATTTACTTATTTTGGCGCTTCTATGAAACAGATTGGGAAAGTCCTACGAATACAAAAGGTTCCAAGAGGTCAAAGCAAACTGAGAAATGAGGGTATGTTCCTTTCTAGCCATGAAAGACTTATTTGGAGAGATGTTGAAGGACTTGCAGAGTCAACCTCGAAAGATATTGCTGGGCAAGTGTTCATGAAGCGTGTTATCAGTCCTTTGTTAGGTTCAAAGAACATAGATGGAGGGGTAGGGGTTGACAGTTTATTTTCTGTAATTGCACTTTTTTGGATGTATAGCTTTATTTTGGTGGATGGACTTTCCATTCCTTCATTTCCTTTTCCACCTAATGAATTGCAAAATATATTTCTATTAGCTTGAATAAAGTTGCCCTGCCTACTTAGGGTCTCACTGCTTGCAAGCGTAGATTTCATTATTGGTGATGCATGATACAGAAGCCTGGCGACAGTAAAAGTTTCAAGGATGCTATACTTATGCACTACATTTAATTCTAATATAGTAGTTTGATGACATTATGGGATATGCTTTGACTATGAACTTATGAAGCTGCTTTTGCCCTGTACATCCACACACAGGTTTCTCCAAGGCAATTTATGGCTTGAACAGTTTGCATGAACGAAGCAATGTAAACATACAAGATGTTTGGGGCTGAATTTCCATCCTATGCTATTTTATGTTAGCTAGTTTGTGGTATTCATGGTCTAGGGTTTAATATTGATAATGTTGTGCTATATCCACTTGGCTTGATTTCTATATTTTAATGTGTTTGATAGGATTAATCATAATACTATTTGTTTGTTAAAATTATTATTAAGCATGTTTTCTATGGAATATCAAGCTTAATTTCAATAAAACTAAAAGATAATTAGTGCTTCTTACATTTTAATTACTGTTGTTCCTCTTTTCCAATTAAATTATCCTTTTATAGCATCATTGGTTTGATTATTTTTTTCTTTTGTTTGTTGTTGTTTGGCAGATTCATATAACAGTATCTACGGAATTTCTCGAGTCCATTGAAAAGAATATCTGTCATCAGCGTCCTTCTTGGCGGGTGGATGCTACCAAAGTAGACACCCTTTGTAATTCTGCGCTTCTTATTGCAGACTACTCAGTTTTTATAAGGAGTATAGGTTAGTTATTAAGCGTCATAGAAGATACTTTTTCCATGATGTTGCAATATGTCCAGGTGGCATCTTCACTAAATTTATTCATTCATATGCTATGCTGTGGAGGGCATAAGTGGTTTGAGGCACAAAGCTAAGATTGTTTTTTGTTTGAGATTTAGGGAAGTGAGCTTCAGTTTAAAGGTTGTTTGGTTGTCCACTGTATTAAAGTTGTTTAATCCCGAAAGCTATTTGATTGGTAATAAGATTCTGGATTAAAGCCATTTCAATGACTTGTTTTTTTAATATAGGTTCATGGATTATTACAATGTTGATTGGGATCAAAATTTAAGATTGGATTTAAAAGGCCTGGGTTAGATTTTAATCCTATTTAGAGTTTGGCAAACTTGGATTAAAATTGGGATTTGGAAGGATAAATCCTCAAAAAAATTCAGACTAAACCTTGGTTGATGATATACTTCACTAATTCTTTTCTTTTTTTAGTATATTCTACCTTTGATTTTAATACTTCCAAGTGTCTGTCTATTCATTTTATTTAAATGATTATCCACGGCTCTGCTATGCCTTTGTAAGTATTACTTAGGGCTTGTTTGGTTGGAGGATGAATTTGGGTAAGAAAAGAGAAAATAATTTATTTTATAGAGTTGATGGGAAAGAAATTTATTTTAATATTGGGAGGTGTGTAGGATGTGAAATAAAGTTGATTTTAAGGTTGGAATTTGTGTTGGATGTGAAATAAAGTTGATTTTTAAGGTTGGAATTTGTGTTGGATGTGAAATAAAGTTATTAAAATTTATAATAAATTTAAAATATTATTAAGATATTTTTTTGCTCTTTTTTGGGCTCATGCCAAACAAGGCCTTAGATTTTGCCTTTTGTTCAATGCGATTTTCCATCTTGTCTAAAGGTTCATGCAGATTTTCTTGGTTCAGCTGTGAAATTCAAAGGCTATTAGTTAAGTTGTTTTTTAAATGTCCATGTCATCTGTCAATTTGGAATATTTTCTTGGGGAAAACAGAA
>KZ451906.1:1337425-1353540 GCA_002786265.1 Apostasia shenzhenica
GTGAAATAAAGTTATTAAAATTTATAATAAATTTAAAATATTATTAAGATATTTTTTTGCTCTTTTTTGGGCTCATGCCAAACAAGGCCTTAGATTTTGCCTTTTGTTCAATGCGATTTTCCATCTTGTCTAAAGGTTCATGCAGATTTTCTTGGTTCAGCTGTGAAATTCAAAGGCTATTAGTTAAGTTGTTTTTTAAATGTCCATGTCATCTGTCAATTTGGAATATTTTCTTGGGGAAAACAGAAACGAGGTAGATGTTATAGTGAATGAGAGTCAAAAGACTTTGTAGTTAATTTTAACAGAATGGGTGAGGGAATAATTTTTGTGAAACTAGTTATTGGTTTAGAGGTTATTAATGTCGATAGTGCTTATGTTCCACAAGTGAATTTAAAAAACCGTTAAGCATTAGTTTTGAGATGACATGAATATGATAACTTATGGGGGTTCATAATGAGGCAAGGTTTTTTATTGAAGGAGATTTCAATGGACATTTAGGTAGTAGTAGAATCAATTTTGAGAGTATATGGAGGCAATAGATTTGAAACCAAAAATGATGAAGTTATTTTGGAGTTTGATTTAGCTTATGAATGGATAATAGCAAACACTTGTTTACGAAAAGAAAATCTCATTTGATTATCCTCCAAATATGGGATTAATAACAATTAGATAACTACTTTCTTATGACAAGTTCTACTTTGAGTACTTATCTTTTCACTTCGATAATAGATAATTTCAATAAGCATGTTCAACATGAGATTCCATAGTGCATGTTTTTGTAGATAATATATGAAATTTGTGGAGTTAATTAGAAGTTGAAATTTTGAGGAGCACCTTAGAAATAAAAAAAAATATTAGTTCTGTGAGACTTGGTGGGATAGTAATACTTTATAATTGTTCATTAGTTCTAAATACTGTTATTCTTTTTCATAGTCTTATTCTGGTTATCTTTCTTAGATCCCCAAGTCGTTTAGATTGATTTTGTGTAATTGTTAGCCAAATAATTTGGATAGCATCTCGTTTGCATGAATAATAGTCAATGGAGACTTGTAACATTTTATCATGGGATGCCAACTAACTAAATAAGTGGCACCTATTATTTACTTCACATGACAAGATGATGACAATTCACCAAAATGCCTTTGATTGAGACATTTTGCTTAGAAATATTTTAAAATAATTTTTTTTTTGAAATTTCCTTAGTGTTTTCTTTGCAATTGCAAGGTTGTGATAGACCTGTTTGTGCATATAATCTAGGAATAGAAGCTGCAGATAGTTGATCTACACATATGCCCTGGTAAGAGCCCTGGCAACGGGTTGAAACTGAATCCATGATATCATGGATTGGGTTAAGAACCAAGTAATGCTTGACCCAACTATGACAGGTCAGAAGTTGGGTTGGTTTGCGGCCTCTTATGCATACATATTTTCTGCGTTTGACATAGGGTCTTGTGGCCTATAATGAAATTGGTGATGACAAGCACCGAAGCATACTCTTTGGGAGTTCCCAGAAATATAATTATTAATAGCGTAAAGGTATTCCAAAAAAGTTGAAGCTATAAACTTGCTAGATTTTGAGTTTGATTTTGAAATCAGTTCACATTAATACAAGTGGAACTTGATATTGTTATAGAGAATTTCAGTAATAACTATTGAATTATTTTAGAAGAATTTGTTATTTGATAATAATAACTTTTGAAACATGATTAGCAAATGCCAAAAATTAAAGCCAAAAATTAAACCCAAAATCGTAGTTTGTGGCTAATTGAACAATCATTTGGCAGATTGGGATTTTAATAGCTTAATAGATTCCCAAGGTTACATTAGTTGTCGGGATCCAACCTGCTTATATGTAACTGTGGTGGGTTGACAAGCCAAAAAATGTCTATTTGGGGGTTTTAATCGAATCAGAACCCAAGTTGGGTTGGGTCTTGACTGGCTTTGGCTGGTTGTGGATTAAAGCATCTTATTGTGAATTTAATCTAGTTTTAATCTTGTTTGTGTCAAACAAATTTTTTGTGTACCTTATTGGGAATTATAAGTATAATTCATCCCAATATCTCTTCGAAAACGTGTATCCCGATGCCTGACCTGATAAAGAGCTAGCTACCTATCTGCAAAGTAAGCCAGACTTCTCATTAACAACCATAAAAGCTTTGGAAACTAGGATATTCATAATTTTTCTGACAACCAAACAACTATTTCACTTTAAGCTAAAACCAAAGCTCATTATTTAATCTGAAAAGTTAAGCTTGCGACAATCTTGAACCAAATGAGATGTTTGTGTGCAGTTACAGGCTTATGTTAAATAGAATAGCAATTCTTGCATCACCTTATATGATAGAGATGTTTATGTTTAGTTGATGTGAATTATATATTAAATTTATTTAGAAGAAAATTCATTCTTTGACTGTCCCAGGAAGATAACATGTCATTCAAGCTAGTGAGCGCTCATCTCACATTTATTCTATCTGCTAAATATTTGTTTTACTTATGAGGAAGCTTGTTTCTGTGAATATGCCTCAAGCTATTGATCACAAGGTCCTTTTTGTAGCCATAGCCTTTCATTTGTTGGCAATCACATTAAATCCTTTTCATGGTGCAAACTTATTCATCCTTTTGAAGGTCCTGGTTGTGGTTTTTTTAGAAACCTTTATTTACGCGATATGTTGAATCTTGCTATTATTTTATCTGTAGTTTTGATTTTGAGTTTATTTTGAATATAGGTAATAATATTTTTTGACTCTTTCATCAAATATATATATATATTTGGACTGTAAAATACTCATGGCTTAATTGAAACAGCCTCTTGAACTATATTTGCACACATTCTTGTGATTAATTGAGTCAATATTGCTTAGTCACTTTGTAGCATAGATTGTCATGTGCTTGTTGGCCACTAAATATCTGTTATTTTTCATTCATCGAGTTATATGTTCTCTTTCTGCATATCAAAGTATGTTATGATAAATACTGGTTATTTGGATGATTTCCTACAAAAACATGATATAACCCATGCTCTTGTGTTCCGAATTAGGAGTCTACATTACTTAATATGACTTCCAACCTATATAAAAAAAAAAAGATTTGCAACCCAACGATGTCTTAATGTTTGGAATCTGAAAGCTAGAACTTGATCAGTAGAAATCCAAACCATATCCAACTCTCTGAATGTCACTACATAGATATCTGGTTCGTTTCTATTTTGGAACGCCTTTTCCACTTTGATATGCATATTCTAACATGAACGACTCAGGTCAGCCTATCATGTTCTTCCAAAAATGTCTATCCAGTTGAGATAGTATTGGAGTTCCCACTGTTTTTCCATTCAGCCATGTGGACGGTAACAATAACTTCTGAGATGAGTCATTATTTGTACTTAAGTGATTGTCTGCTTGGAAAACTAGAATTCTTTAGGTGCTGAAGTTCAGTCACCCACATGGTTGAGGTGATTAAGGATTTTGCATATTTAGGAGTGAGGGAAGGGAAGAAATAAGTTGATTCAGGTTTTTAGATTCAAAATACAATAGAGTATGCACGTTGATATAACAAATTATGCATAGAAAAATGGAGAGGAAGAAGGCCTATAAAATTAAAAAGACAACGAAAATATTATAGACTGAAACTACCTGAGGCACGATTCTTCTTATCCATCTTGAAGCAATGTTGGCAATAAGAATTAGATCTCACACCATTATGAAAAAATAACAAATTTTATTTAATCAAACATAAAAAAAAAAAGAACAACAAACTTTTAATCTGACACTAATTGGTGCTATTTAGGGGTTTTCCATTAAGCATCATTTGCTTAAATGCTATCAATCTTTCTTTGGAATAGCTTAGTTTGAAATGGGAATCCATTCAAATGAAACAATGATGAGTGAAACGTGCAAGGACAAAAGACTAACCGTGTCTCTTAATATTGTTTGACTAGCTTTCATTGTGATTCTTTTCTTCATCAGTATCTGTCTGAAAGCATGTTATTGTTCCGATTAATTTCTTGCATTTCAGGGATCATATCTGCTTTTAAGCACATTAATTTTTCATCTAATTAGTAGTGTTTGCATTTTCTTTTTGATAACAAATTACATTTTCCATATTACTGGCTAACCATGACTGGGTACATGATGGGTTATTTTTGTGGTGGAAACATGTGGAAACATTATTGGACCGCTATTTTTTAATATCACAATTGCATTATTACACAATTGATACCATATTCATGTTTCAAGTGAATTTCATGTTCTGATGATTTGTCTTCCTACCAGGTACTCTTAAAGAGGAAATATGCTTTGCGGTAGAAATCAAGGTATTTTTACAATTAGATGTTATGTATGTTAGGCCTCTTTTCCCTTCTATTTTGTACTATTATTTGTTATGTATGTTTCAGCCTAAATGCGGATTTCTACCATCTTCAGAATTTATAGCCCAAGGGAACGTTATAAAGAAGCATGTAACACGATTTAGGATGCATCAACTCTTTAAACTACATAATGGAGAGGTACGTGTTTCTTAGATATTTTCTTTTCCTAGTCATTAAAAAGGTATAAATGGATATAAAGAGGCCAATTGCATGTGTCATTTGTACTTTTTGTTTAATATAGTTACATTAAATTTGATGGAAAACGTGAAGTTGAAAGTACAGAATGATAAAATGTCAGTGTGAGATCTTCCTACTTTGTAATTGCATTCCCTTTAGTTTGATGTTAATATTTACAATAAGTCTTGTCCTTTTCTAGCACTACCGGTATTATCATACAAGTTTGGGAAAAATTATATTTGAGGCAACTATAACTGTGTTTATCATTTTTCTTATATAAACATCCGTGTTTGTTTTTATCTGGAAGACATTTTTCTCCTGTTTTACAGGTGTTCAAGTTGAGTGAATATAACCCTCTTGACCTTTTCTCTGGAAAGAGAGAGAGGATATATCCAGCAATTGCAGCACTCCTTGCCACTCCTCAGAACAATTTCCGGGTATTTTTGAATGGCTCCCTTATTGTTGGGGGCTTAGGCTGTGGAATGGACAGTGCAGCTATTTGCCTTAATGATACAAATAGGGGAATCGAGGATCTAACCAAAATTACTGGTCTGCGGCTGCCTCGCTTTGTTGAGCTTGTGTCTGAGGCAATATTCTCTTCGGCAGTACTTGATCAGCTTTTACTTGCTCAAAAGCTTGATCGTTTTGATATTGAAGGGGCTATCCATGCTTATTATAATGTTTTATCTCAACCCTGTGAAGTCTGTAAAACTTTGACAGATAATGATCATTTTCAGAGATGTTCATTACTTCATGCTTTTTCATTGGAAGAAAGCTTGATGATTGTGAGGGACTATCTTATAGCTGCTACCGCAAAAGACTGTAGTTTGATGATCAGTTTTAGGCCTGTGGAGGATGGTTTTGCAACTGAGTTTAACTCCCTGTTTCTCAAATCATGTGGCCAGAGCTTTGAGTACAAGGTATTGTTTTGATTGTGTGGTAGTAATCCAGAAATATGCTTTTTCATCTAGGGTTGAATGTGAGGATTCTGCTAAGAGGAAGTTTTATGAAAAATATGGTTGGGAAAGATTGTGATCTAATTTGATCATTGGTAAATCAGATCAATCATCCCTCTTCTTCTTAAGTGAAGTAAACCTTGTCCCTGAAGAAAGTAATCATGATAACCTAGGGAGGAACCTTTCTATATCTGAGGAGATCTGTATGAAATATCAATTTTGTTGTGTTTCTTAAAACAATATTGATTTTTTTTGGGAGGTAAATAGAAAAAACTTGGATCTTATGGCATCAAATTTGTATTGGGTCAAAAGTAAATTGTCCACATCTATTGACATGGATTATCTTTTGTGGCTATCGGTTTTATTCTGTTTTGTGCCTTTAATATTGAAGATGGAGAGGATGAATCTTTGGTGATTGTTAATTTTCAAAATGTGTTAGCATTCTCGCAAGGAAAATGAATTCCTATTGCTTGCCGAGGTTGGTTTTCGTTAGATCTCTAGTTATCATTTGATTTAAAAGCTTAAACTTGTAAATTATGTCTTAGGAATAATTTTATATTTAAATGCTCCTTCAATCACAAGCTTATTTGCTTTGCAATATGGAGTTCAACACAGATATTTTTTTTTTTCATTTTAAATCTTATTCACCATGGTTCGAACTTGAGACTTTTTGGCTCTGATACTGTGTTAGATCTTTGATTACCAATTTACCTAAAAGCTTAAGCTTGTAGGTTGTCCCGTGAATTTTTATTTTGCATGAATGATTTTTTATTTTTAGCATTTTTGTTGATTGTTTCGCAAAGAAATTTTATTAAACCTCAAATTATTCTCAACAGGTAAATTTCATCGACCTGGATATGAAACCTCTGAAGAAGATGGTCTATTACTATGGTTTAGATCAGAAGATAGTCAACTTATATAATAATTGTAAGCAGAATGAAGTCTGTAATGGAAACACGGCTGAATAACTTTTGTGGTGAAGAAAAGCAGATACAATCCTAATAAAAGGTATTGCTTTTTAACATCAAATTACCTTATTACATGGCTTCAATTAACTTTTGTTAACTGCTTCAAATTATGTTGACTAAACAATCGTTCAGGTTGTGGCCTCAACTAATTTCTATGGTCATCTTTTTCCACAAGTGAATGATTTTTGTTTCTTCCTCGCTGTTTTCACCCTTGTACTGAGCCCAAGCGACTCTCCAGAGGTTCGACTCGCCGGAATTTAGACCCGCCAGAGGTTTCGCCGGCCGGATCCTTTCTTCCCTATCTGGAATCTCTTCAACTGGGAGCTCTCCGAACCTTCGGAGCCTTCCCCCAAGACAACTGGAACTTCATTTTTCTTTCTATTTTTCTATACAGCTTTGTGCTAGGCCTTACAGGCCCCCTTTCTTCAAGATATAGTAGAAGACTTCAGGTTGATCCGGTGGACATAGGGGTTCTCCTCTCTGAACCACCTTAACCCTCTGTGTGTTGTTCTGGACGCTTTACTCTCTCATTTAAGCCTTAATCATCAGGCTTAGCCCTCTGCGTACCGCCGTCTTTTGGGGACCCCCTACTTCTCATGTCAATATTTTTTGGTGCTTTCATTGATACCTCGAGAAGATGGTGGTGAGGACATGCAGAACCAACTCTGTCGTTCGTAATACACAAGCAGGTGAACCTTCCGTCAGGGCACTAGGAGACGAAGTTTTAGCTTCAACATCTCGGCGTCGCGCTGGATCTACTGCTTTCTCCAGAGACACTCGCATTTTCAGAGTGTTAATGTGTGGTTCCAGCGCTGCATCTCAGCCGTACACGTGGCGCCTCGAGAGACACTAATCCTTAATTATTGCTTTCTTGCAGATCTCAAACCTCGTCCCCGAGGATCCAGCCTTCCACAAACCTCGAACATATGAATGCTTGAAAAGTCTAAGATACATAAAGAATACTAAGAGAGCTAGAAAATATAAGAAGGATGCAAGTTTCTTTCACTACATAATCAAAATTTGATCATTTATTCTCATCAAACCTTCCCGCCGGTCGCGGCGGCTACTGAGCCACTACCGCCGGATGCGGTGGCTCCTGTCCCCCTCTCGTCGATCGCGGCACCTTTTGCTCAGTCATCTGGATCCTCTCAACCGCTCAGACACCCTCTTCCTCCTCAGGAAGTTCACCGAAATCACCATCCTCTTCCACCATTTCTCCCATTTTCACTTCCTCAGCCTGCTTTCTTACCTCCACCCTTCCCTCCTTTCCTCGCTGGGCGGAACCCTCTCTTCCCAAATGGTCAGGCCTTCTAGTATGGACCTAACCCCTTCTTTGGCCCGCTCGATAGCAACGCTCCCTTTTCCGACACTATCCGGCAGGCGCTAGTCCTAGAGGACTTCAGATCGCCGCGCCTTGAATCCTATAGGGGTACTACTGACCCCCGTGAACACATTTAGGGGTTCGAAGCTGCTGTTCGCTACCGCCAATCGAATGAGGCCACTAAGTGGCACCGGCTTTCAGCTAGTTTGTGAAACTGCCCAGGGGTCACATCTGTTCCTATGAACATTTAAAGTGGGAGGTGATAGCCCGCTTCATCAGCCGGACACGAATGGTCGTATCCGATATGATGCTCGCCAACATTAAGCAAAGCAAGAAGGAAAGTCTGCGAGAATACACCAACCTCTTCGTCGCAACAGCGGCAGAAGCGGAAGACGTTGACCGCGCTGTCGCCATGCACAACTATCGAAGGAGACTCAGGAGTAGAGACCTGTCTAAGTCTCTACAACTGGTAAAACCTCAGAGCTACCCGGAGCTGGTTGCGAGAGCCAGCCAGTTCATGCTGTTAGAGGGTCATGGCAGGATAGAGGAACAGGGCTGATGAGAGATGCTGCCTACTTCAATCACCTGGCGGCGAGCAATGGCGGGATCAACTCTAAAGATGGCGTTGATCGTTCTTGCAGGAGGGGGGTAGGACCGCATCGGCTGGCTAGAGCCTGGCGGTGGTAAAGCCTGGGTCAGAGCCCCCACGTCTTCTGGGGCCTTGCCCTTCTACGCAGCATTGGACGTAGACGCTATCAACATGAATTCTTCAAGTTTGCCTTGATCAGCTAGCTTGTTGAGTAGGGCCCTGAATGCGCTGCATTTGTGAAGCTTGTGCCTGTAGTTCTCATGAAACTCGCAGTAGTTCTCCGGTGAGCGGCCGGGAGAAGAAGTGCTTCTGTTCATGGGTTTGACGTGGCCTCCTTTCATCTCTGCCATGGTTCTTCCCCCGAGATTCATCGTGGCCGATGTTTCGTCACCTCGATGTTTCCTCTTCTTCTCCTTCTTGGCTCTGGAAACATCGGGGGGAGTGGCCTCCTTTCATCTGAAGCTTGTTCAGGGGTATTTATAGTTAGCTTACAATGGTAGCCTGCAGGCCGCGATTGTAGGGCCGGCTGGGCTGTCTTGTCAGGAAGGCAGCCTCCCTCCGGTGATTTGACTTTAGATGTGGCAGCGCACTCCAGGTACGGATTGTGTACTGGGTAGGGCGGCGAGGCCTGTACGAATTGTACGGTTGTTAGTCTAGAGGGATTTGACAGCTACGCTTGGGCCATACGTCGGCGTCGATGCTATTGCAAGATTTGATCTTCGGAATCGAAGGCATAGCTCTTCTAGAAGGGCAACGGAGGATTAGATCAGCCAATCCTCGTGCTTGACGGTGCTAAACCTCGTAGCCGATGTTTGTGGATACATCGACCACGATGTTTGAGGAAGGCTGGCAAACATCGTGCACAAGGTTTAGGGAGAACTAGGCAAAATCGTGCACGAGGTTTTTGGAAGGCTGAATCCTCGGAGATGAGGTTTGAGATTTGCAAGAAAGCAATAATTAAGGATTAGTGTCTCTCAGGGCGTCACGTGTATGGCTGAGATACAGCGCTGGAACCACACGTTAACATCCGGTAAATATCATATTTAAATTTAAATTGAAATTTATATTATTTAAATAATTTATAAAAAAAATTAAAACTATTTGATATCAAAACTTTTGAAGACGAGAACCAAGTCAGCTTATTTGTTTCGTCGTGAGGGGATAGCTAGCCTCCATTTATTCGTTAAAAAGAAAACTAAGTGAACCAATCCCTCACGTATGTATGTATCTGTTGATTTCTAATGAAATTAATGAATCAATACGTGGCATTTAAAACACATATTTGAGATATTTCATTTATTCTTTTAAATAATTAACACCATCCATCATAATCCGACACTCAAGATTAAGGAAGTGATCCATTTATTTAGAAGCACATGAGCACGTGATTTACTAGTGTTTTACTTGATTTACAATAGATTTTTTCTTTAAATTTAAAATTAATTTACTCACAATGATCTAGGCACGTGCCTAGGGACCCGCCCAACCCGATCCGACCCAAAAAATTTAGAACTTGGATTATAATAAAATTTTCATCTTATTCTTTAACCTGGCCCGGCCTAATCATTTTCATGATCAGACTTGGACATGATCACCTGGACCCCGGCCTGGCACTTAAAGGCTTCAAAATTTATTTACTTGTTGTGGAGAAGAGATTACCATTCGGGTCGACCAGGCCCGGCCCGGCCCTGCCCGAGCCATGTCGGGCATGGTCATGTAAATTAATATATATAATGAAATGCAATAAGGTGAATACGTATTTCAGTGAACTCAACTCAAACCAGTTTAGGAATGACGATTGGATGGGTATGAGTCAAGTTATATAAAATCAATTTGCACTCTGCAATCTTTTAATCATTACTCATATTTGTCTTATTCAAATTTACCCTGCTTTGCTTCTCACATAACTTATACCCAACCCGCCCAGTCCTTTCTGTTTCTTTTCTATCATCCTATATTCTCTCCAGTTTACCCTGCCCTAACCCGTTCTGGCTTGCCCCAGCTCATCTCATTTCATATTCATAATTATTTATCTTAAACTAAAATGGGAACATAATATCTATTTTAATCATATTAGTCTTAAAATTATATAATTTTATTTAATTAATTGTGAGTCATAGGTTTATGTGGGTCATAGGTTTTGGTGAGTCGCGCTCCACATTTTTACTCATACTTGTCCTATTTGGCTTGGGTCGGAGCGGGTTAAATAAATCTAGTTAAAAGTTATCATCTAAGCTGGCTTCCCTAGCAATTAAGAACTGCACAAATACTTAAATGGGCCTGCAAAGGGGCCCATTAAAGTTTTTACTTTGTCACCATTTATCATGGCCCATGAGTAAAAAGATTAGAGAAACAAGGGCTTGGGCAAGGTTGTAATTAAGGAAAAGATGGCTCTCTTATGCGTAAAAAATTATCCATTCCACATAAATGTTAAGGACCTAGTTCTAATCATTAAATTCGTCAAAAAAAATGTTCTAATAATAAAACTTTATAAAAACATGATTTCCTTCGAATATGATTCGCTCTAAACGATTTTATGATTATTGATGAATGCACGTTTCATCTGAGTATTTCAATGTAATCTAATCATTTATATTTACAAATTTTTAAATTAATTACTTAATATCAAAATTTTATACAGTTCATGGTAGAACTTGTCACCAAAATAATATTGTAAAATTTAAATTGATAATCAAATGGGAATAATATTCAAGTCACTATTAATATAATAAAATAATATAATTATATATAAATTTAATATTAAAAATATAGAATATATATATGTATATAATATAAAATATATGTTTTATAAGTATAACTAAATAATTAATATTTAATATGACTAATTAATTAAGATTAATTACTGAAGGAATTTTATAATTATCATTTGGTTCACAATTTTTTAAAATTTATTGAAAAATTTCTATTTTAAAATTTTTATAACATTAAAAATCTTTATAGATTATAATTATTACATAATAGATTCAATTTGATGATTTTTACTTGCATCTTGAAAATATTTTATTTTTAAAAGTTTTATAATACTATTTTTACTTTTGTCCTCTCATACTTTTTTTCTCGATAATCTCTTTCTGCCTTACGCAGGTGCGGTAGTACTTGCAAGGAATGTGGCGGACCACCAATGCCACCCGCCCCCTACTCTCTCTTTCTTTTGCATAAGCACACGCAAAGGGTGGCTGGATGTGCTTAGATGGAGGGTTGCAACACCTCACACACACACTCTCTTGTGCTACTGTGCAGGCAAGATAACTAGGTGAGGAGAAACTAACGAGACAATGATAGCAAGATAACACCAGCATAGCGATGAGGCAAGGCAATGTTGACGAGGCGACAACATTGGCAAGAAAAGTAACCACAGAGAATTTAAAAATTTATGTATCTCAGTATAAAAAAATATTATATATACTATGCATATTGTAAGAAAATCACATATCAAAAAATTTTGCGGTCTCATAAATTTTAAAGTATTTTTAAATAAAATTGTAGTATTCTTTAAATTTTAAGCCATAAAATTATAATTTATAATTGAAAACATTAAATGTAAATTATCTTACTAAAAATTAAATCATAAGTTTTTTATTTTTGTCGATTAATTAGCTAAATATAAAATTTAATTTAAATTCATACTAGTGAGATGAATGTATCTATTATGAATTTATAAATTATACATAATAAGATTAAACTCGTGAAAATATTTTAATAATTTAATTTATAAAAATTTTAAAATATTTGAAATCTATAATTTTGCTCACCAGCTAGCTTCCCTCAATGAGCGCATAGCTCCGCAATGCGTGACTGCATATAGAGAGGGTATTTATTTACACAATATCTAAAACTTTGATATTTTATCACTTTCATAGTTTAAATTTTATGAAAATAATATTAATATATAAATATTATTTAAAATATTAAATAATATCTGGATAGTTATCCCAGTTTATTTTTCAGTGAGCCCATGGTGATCAGGATTTACAGTGAAATATAAATGAATCTAGTACCTGTCTTATTATAAAAAAAAATTCTCAATCAAATAGATCAAGGAGCAATGAATAATGTAAAATTATTTTGTTGCTAAAACCACATACAGGTGTGTTGACGGAAACAGACGAGAGTCCCAAGAATCGGTGGCACGCAGCATATATAGCTCGGGAATCAGTGGATTAATTATAAAGATGTGCAGGAGTTATACAGAATAACACAAAAATGTAAGGCGGTTCAGGAAGGAATTTTCCTACCCACTGGGGTGTCAGTGAAAGTAGTTCCACTAAAACTCAAGGAGTTTGGTCGGAAGACCAATGCAAGGTGGATTACAAATTTCGTTCCCGACGTTTCTCAAAGGAATCTCAGTTTTTGCTTTACTACTGTTGCATGTATCTTCTCCCTCGTATCTTGTTACATTTTTTTTATATATCTTCCTGCTTGTGTCTCGTCTGGAGGTATTTATAAACGGGTGGTAGTGGAGTTCAAGAGTACTGAAACTGTCAAAATTGATACTTTTATCTTGTGACTGAACTTGAAAGAGAAATTAAATTTTAAAAACTTGCTATAGACACGGAAAAATTGGGCAACTTGGGCTCAATCTATTGCGAGCACATGGAGGATAGCTATTTTCTCTTGGTGCGGATTAACCGGCAAGGAGGCGGTTCTCTCTTACTTTGTCTAGCTTTGACATCGTTGAGTTTTGGGTGAGTCTCATTTCACAAAATTAAAATAATAAAAAGTTCTTATCAAAAACAATAAAAAGTCTCAATTCGTGCTGGAAAGCAAATTTTTTGAAATTGCAGAATACTTGGCCTTATTTGACATCATCTTAAAAAAAAATCAAACTTGCTAATTTATTAGTATTTTAAATTTATTATAAATTTTAATAATTTTATTTTTTTTTTAATTTTTTTTTAATATCTAACACAAATTTCAATTATAAAATTAACTTTTTTTCACATTCTATATATCTCATAATATTAAAATAAATTTATATTTAATAATTTTATAAAATAAAATATTTCCTTTTTATTATATTTTTGGAGAAAGTGTCCAACAAAACTTACATCTAGAATAGACCGATGGATCAAACAAAAATACAATTTGAAACTTGAATAGTTATAGGCAACCAATAAAATATCGACGAGATATTTTTCTTAAAACTTTATATGCAATTTACACAATTTTATATTTTTTCATGAGTCATCACACGTCATTTTTGTTTTAAATGATAATATACACATAATATTTTATTTGAATATTTATCTGCATGCCACACAAATTTTTTAATATTATACCACATACATTTTCTTTATAAAATTTACACTATAAAGTATAAAGAAAATGTATGTGATGTAATACATGAAGGTTTATATGACATGTGTGTAAATATTCCTATTTTATTTTAGTGAAAAAAAACACTAAAATTAATTATTCTTTTATATAAATAATAACTTTTAAATTCAACAAAATTTTTATATCATAATAATTAAAAAAATAATAATTTTATCTGCGTGATACTATTATTTACATAAAAATTGTAATGACTTTCATATTTATTGGAGATATATAACTTTACTTATAAATAAACTACCTTTTTAGTGTAAAATATGATTAAGAACATAATTATTAATTAAAAAATAATATAAAATTGATAACATTTTCTTTAGAATATCTGGTTCATTGAACTTTCATTTAATAAATTAAAATTTATTAAATGGCATTTAATTTAATATTATTTTAGTATTATATCAGAACTATTATTTTTTTTAAATTAAAATTTGTATTAGATATTAAATAAAAGTAATTTTTAAAGTAAAATTTATGTTAAATATAAATAAAATTATTAAAATTTATAATAAACTTAAATATTAATAAAAATATTAGTTTTTGACTTTTTTAAGATTTCGTCAAAAAAGGCTACAGTAGCGGATACCTTGACTTGATTTTGCAATTATATTAGAAAATTGCTTTCCAGCACGAATCGGGACTTTTTCTTATTTTTGATAAGACTTTTTCATTATTTACATTATGTAAGAAATGAGTATATAACCCAAAAAGTCGATGGCATCAAGGCTGGATACGGTAAGAGGGAACCACCTCCGGCCCGTTGATCCGCTCCACAAGTGGCTATCTTCCATGTGTTCCCTATAGGTTGAGCCGAAGCAATAGTCTAATTTTTTCGTATCTATAACAGGATTTTAAAATTTAATTTCAGTTAATTTCAACAATTTCGATAGTTTCAAAATCGATAGTTTTTTCGGATCGGCCTCTAACCAATACTGATCAAAATTAATTACCGAGTTTTAAAATCTTGATCTATATATAGGCTTCTTATGATATTATTGGATCAATTTAATGTAATTTTTTTGAAACGAATATTAGTATCATATTCTACACTGAGAAGACGTGGTCCATTTATTCCAATAGAATTAGGTTAGCAAATAATTAAGGCCGTTTCCCACTGAGAAGGCCGTTTCCCACTGAGAAGGCCGTTTCCCATCGATGGGGATATCCCCAGCTGGCCAGCAATTAATTAAGCAAACGAAAACAACATGCATTAAATATAATATTAATTTCCTACATGATCCAATTATATATATATATATATATATATATATATATATATACATTTCAGAAATATTTTTTTAAAAAAAAATTACATACATATTACTAAAATCATAAAAAATTATATTCTATGTATAATTCATGTAACAATTTATAATATATATGTAACAATAATTATAATTTTTATATAATTTGTGGTCAATATATACATAAATAATATTAACAATTTGAATATGAAATATATCAAAAAAATAAATTAAGTTTTAATAGCATTAGTTATGTAATTGCCCCAAGTCCTACACCTAGTAGAGATCATGGCCAGATGAACTCGGCCTGGCTTAGGAGGTGCACCTCATAAATTTTTCCTAAATGATATAATATATTATAAAATATAATAGTATGTTTAATTAATTAATATTAATTATATATCATTTTTATTATAGTATTCCCACAACTTCACTCTTTCTCTTTAGCCATTGGGTTACTGTCACGCTATCAAGGTTATTATCCTTCAAATTGAAACCCTAGTCGTCATCTTTGCATTGCCTCCGTTGATTCCCATTAATCTTCTGCTCGATTTAATCCACTAGACTTCTTTTCAGTTATTCTCTTGCTCATTTAAGAGAAATTGATAGCCTTATAAAAATTGGTGAAAATAAATAGACATGTAATTTATCTATTAATTTATTGCTCATAAAATTGACATTAACTCTTCCAGTAGCATTGTGAAATTTCAACTACAAAGCAAAATGGGCGATCTCTTGATGAATAATTTCTTTTGATTACATTTATTGAGATACATGGATGCATTCAATAAAATTAATAATGAGTTGATTTCACAAATTATACTTCTAATGCATTAAAATTCATCGAGTTGAATATAATTGTAATATTATTTTATTGTATTTGAAAATTATACATTTAAGATTATTTTTGTTGTTAAGAATTTAAATGTTTTTAATATTTTTGTAATTAAAATAATTTTATAATATAATTGTAAATAATTTATTGAACCCTGATCGATCTAAGGTACTCTTGGCTCCGCCACTAGACTAGAGATCGTCCAAAGGGATGATTAATTAATCAAAGACAATAATTAATTGACATAATTATCAATCAACGATAGACATGCAGCTTAATTTCATGCATGCATTAACCAAGGTTTTCAAAA
>KZ451906.1:1358179-1377268 GCA_002786265.1 Apostasia shenzhenica
ACAGACTACCTATTGTACCCTCTCCTCCCCAGGCTATAAAAAGGGGACTCAGGCTCTCTCCCAAGAGGCCACTCTTTCTCCTCCCTCTCTTTCTCTCTCTTGTACTCTTTTGGTCTCCCATGAGAGACCACCAAGCTTCGTAAGAGGAGATGGAATTAGTGGATTCAAATCGCCTGGACGGCGTCGTGGTTTTTCCCCCGGACACTCGGGTTTCCACGTAAAAATTGCCGTCTCATTTCTCTCTGTGGTGGTGCATTTTTTGCATCAACAATTAGCTTCATAATTTTGTCTCGAATGATATTTTTATTTTATGAAATCACATTATTTATTTATAATGTTTAAGTGTTTTTTCTTTTTAAAATATGATATTGCTTTCTTCTTTTTTAAATGTGAGATGATTCATTCTAATGCTCGTCTACTTAAAAGCTTGGCAGGAGCTGCTTATTATCCGAGTGATTACAACTCAATCACGTATACTTCATCCCGGCGATCACTTTTCACTCTCGTCAGTCTCGAGCTGTCACAACATCTATTTAAAATTTAATTTAATTAATAGAGCGTTTGGTTTATTGTTATCTTGGTGTTATGTCCTATAATCTAGATATCATGACATGTACATGTTATTTTTTAATTAACAATCTATAATTTTTTTTTTAATTCTCTGCCATGCGGCAGCAAAGGAAAAGGGAGAGCTTAGATGGTGGCAGCTGGCTGCTGCTGCATATGTATTATAATTATTTTCTAAGAGAAATTACAGTTTAATCTTTCTATTTTTATATCTTTATAAATAAGTCCATAATTATTTATTATAAGTCTAAATTTATTCTTTTTAGATCTAAATAGCTCTAATTTTTAAATTCATCAATCAAATTTTGAGATATTACAAAATATTATATAGAAAAACAAAACACATGGACATAGCCTGTGGGTGGCGGGATCCAATCCATAGGTAATTTTTAAAAACAGGGGCATCCGAACTTCATGCCGCAATAAAAATATCAGCTTCAGTTTTGATTTCGATTACAAAATAAAAATATTAGTTTCAGTAGTTTCGATAATTTCGATAGTTTTAATATCGACAGTTTAAATTTTTCCTACAAATTATTTAAATTTATTGTTGATAATTATTAAATATTATATTTTAGGGGAAAAGTGAGTTTCGGTCATTTCGATAATATAATCTCAGTTGAAACTGAAACTCGATCGGTAGTTTTGTCGAATTGATTTGGAAAAAATTTGATCCGAGAAATTACTGAAGCTCGATAGTCTCGGAGCGTGTGAAAACCTTGCCCAAATTCTCTTATCCATTTATTACCTAAATGCATCATTTATTCTATTTTAATCCCTTTTGAACGTACTGTTCAACACTGCATGGTGAAAATTTTGGTAAATTTAAAATAGGATTTTAAAATTTAATGTATTATATATAATTACTCAAATTTCAATTTGTAATTATCTTCTTATTTAATTTATTCACCAACCTCTTTTGCGCGAGAAAATTAATTTATTTTATCGGATTATAAAATCCTTTCCATCATCAGAAAATATTTTTTATATAAATAGATTAGCTCTGCCATATTTCAGGACGGATGAACCAGCAATATTATAACTAGTACATCTAAGACTAAGTTTAATTGGAGAAAAAATAATAATTTTAATTGCATAAATTTTAATTCAATATTTTAGATTTAAAAAAAAAATTAAGTTATTTTGATACTAAATAGATCCTAAAATTCGATTTATCACGGGTCATAGATCGGATTTGGAGCAACCACAATCCAATCCAATGTTTTTTATCAGATCTAAATGTTATGCAAGTCGAATTTGGATCGAGGAACATTCGATTCGAATCTAATCGATTGAGAGGCATATCTAACCGCAATATATATTAATCAACCAAAAAATATATATGGCAAGAGAGTTCAAAATTAAAAATAGTTACTTCAAATTAAAATCTCCAGGACGAAGGTCCCAATATTTTATCAAAGTTCTTATTTGTTTGACAGCTTACAATTAATTTGGCTTAATTTTAAACAGCTATATCACATTTCACGTAAAATTTATTATTAAAAATTAAATTTATTTCACATCCTACTTACATTACTAAAAAAATAATTAATTTATATCACATTCTTCACATATTTTAATATAATATCTAACTTTATATTAAATCTTTGACATATCTGATATAATAATTAATTTTATTTCATATCAGACACATATTTCAATAAAAAATATCTCTATTTAAATTTAATTTTAAATTTATTAAAATTAAACCTTACAAAAAAAATAAACCCTTAAATAATAATTTTTTTATTTTAAAATTCTACGGAAGGGATAGCCCTCCATGTGTCGCAATGGAGAGAAACTAGTGACCCAATCTCTTCTGATGATTGTATCTATATATTTTTCTAGTGTATAATTAATTGATCAAATTAATATAATTTCATTAAATTATAATTAATACCATCGATCGTATCTTTCATTCAAGACGTGGTTGATGTATTTAAATGCATCATTTATTTCATTTCAATTGCATTTGTATTGATATTATAAAAAAAAATCCACTTGTATTGAAAATTTCATATAAGTTATCAATTAAAACAAAAAATGATCACTTGTGACAATCGAATGAAAATAAAAATAAAAATTTGAGTAAATCCCATGCTGATTTTTAATGTAATATTTTGCACGATGATCCATGAAATTTGGATGATTTGTATTTGTGTAATTTCTAAACTTTGAAATATTATTTTTGTTTGGCTAATCATCATCCGTTTTCTGACAATTGGCGATGACTGTAAATATTATAATAAAAATAAAATATTTTCCTACTAATTAACAGCAATATTTTTATCTAATGGACTGAGAATTATTTTAAAAATATTATAACTCTTTCATTATAGCTGCATACCATTAATGTTTGAGTTCATTAAAACTTAATATTCTGCAAGGTAAATAAATTAAAATTTTAAATTATAATTAGTTAATTTAATATTAGTGAGTTAATTATTTAGACTGTAATAGAAATTTTATAAAAAATAATATATATAATTTAAATTTAATGGCTCAAATTAAATCCACCTGAAGCTCCACTCAAACATACCCAGCGTTAATCGGCGATCAGCAAGAGCTTGATCCACTTGATGCAAACTGGGCTTATTAATTTAAATATAAATTTTATTTAAAAATTAATAAAATTATAAATTAATTAAAAAGAACATGATTAAAATCTAACCTAATTGTAAGGTTTTTAAAATCATGGACCTACTTAAATTTTAGAAACTTAAATGCTATTTATTCAAAAAAATATAAATTAAGTAAAAAAATAGAAAACTTAAATATGAAATTTAGAGATTCCATTAAAGAGTTTTTTAGATCATAAAACTACTTGGTATTAATTCAAATATCATTTTCTCTTGACCCAAAATGAATATTTTAGAAATATTTTTTTAAAAAAATTACATACATATTATTAAAATTATAAAAAATTATATTTTATGTATAATTCATGTAACAATTAACATATATGTAAATTATAAATTTTATATAATTTGTGGTCAATATATACATAAATAATATTAACAATTTGAATATGAAATATATAAAAAAAATTAAGTTTTAATAGCATTAGTTATGTAATTGCCCCAAGTCCCAACACCCGGTAGAGATCATGGCCAGATGATCTGGGCTTGGCTTAGGAGGTACACCTCATAATTTTTTCATAAATGATATAATATATTTATAAAATATAATAGTATATTTAATTAATTACCGATCTAGTTTTAAAATCTTGATCTATACATAGGCTTCTTATGATATTATTGGATCAATTAATTTAATGTAATTTTTTTGAAACAAATAATATTAGTATCATATTCTACACTGAGAAGACGTGGTCCATTAATTTATTCCAATAGAATTAAGTTAGCAAATAATTAAGTTATTAAAGGCCATTTCCCATCCCCAACTGGCCAGCAATTAATTAAGTAAACGAAAACAACATGCATTAAATATATTATAATTAAATTCCTACATGATCCAATTATATATATATGATATATCCTAAGCAGTAATGAATTTAATTAGGCATGTCCTTCTCCCTCTCGTTTCCTCAGTAGAATTACATTAATGGTGATCTATACGTCTATGGCTCCTCCCAATAGTAGTACTGGTCATCATCTCCGTTCCGCCGTCGCCATCCTTCTCCTCCTCCTCCCCATCCTCCCAACCGCGAGGTCAACCGACAATTGGATGCAACTTGGCGTTGGCCACATACATGAGTCCATTCTAAAAACTGCGATACAGGCATGCAATCTCTTTTTTCAGAATTATCCCGATAGAAATATTCATTCGATCCGCTTATTATTGAGCCCTTCTGACGTGAACAACCGTGTTGCGTACCAAATTTTGAATTCCGGAATCATGTATGCTGCTCAACTTATTGTTGCCGATCAAGCTGATAGGTTATTTGCATTACGGGTTAAGTATGATTACCAGTCATCGGACAGCACCCCCAGAATCATCCATTTGTTTATATTCCTTCCTCCCAATGAAATCATTCTAGACTGGCGCCGATCCCAATGAAAGCATTCTAGACTGGCGATGGGAGTGAGAAATCTATCTTTAAATCTTCATAAGCCTGGATATTTTAATTTCAAATTTCACTTTAATCTTTCTCTCTGTGCCTTCGTGTATTTCTCCAATACTAATTAATGGAAGCTGCGTGTTTTATTCAAGTCACTATTAGAGAAGAATTGCTCATGTACTGTAAGATGGACTCTCAATATAATTTTGTTTTTTTCTTAAGCTTATTGTATACCGTAAGATTTTATCAAAAATAAAATAAAATAATAGAAGCTGCGTGTTTTATTCAAGTCATTATTAGAGAAGAAATGCTTATGTGTAAGATAGACTAGCTCTCAGTGTAATTCTGCTTTTTCTTAAGCTTATTGTACCCTGTAGGGTTATATCAAAATAATAATAATAATGAAAGCTGCATTCTGTCATTAAATGATAATTATATTAATTAATTAATTACTGTCTTTAATTAATTAATTAATCATCTCTTCGGATATGATCTCCACCGGTGGCGGAGCCAAGAGCATACCTCATCAGTTTTAATTTAATAACAATTAAATAGGATCGATCGTATTATTGAGATTTTAAAATATAAAAGTAATTTTTACTTTTTTTTTAGATATTGAGCTCAATAGGATTGATCGTATTATCACAATTTTCACTGAAAAAATTTTAAAAATAACTTATTTATGTATATTAAATATTTTTTTTGGAAAGCTAGCATCTTCTAATCTTTATTTTTAAAATTTTTATTTGGATTGACTATTTAGGGTTTTTATCTTTTGCCCTATAGAATATAGATATGCCATAGAGAAAGTCCAAATGACCTAATTACTTTTTAATTGGTAATCTTCTAATAATGGTTCAATTTAAAGTCTAAATGACCTAATTACTTTTTCATCAGGTAAATATCATATTTAAATTTAATTTGAAATTTATAATATTTAAATAATTTATAAAAAAAATAATAAATTTCAAATATCAAAACTATTGAAGACGAGAACCAAGTCAGCTTATTTGTTTCATCGTGGGGGGATAGCTAGCCTCCATTTATTCGTTAAAAAAAAACTAAGTGACCCATTCCCTCACGCGAGGTATGTATGTATTTGCTGACATCTACTGAAATTAATCGGTCAATACGTGGCATTTAAAACACATATTTGAGATATTTCATTTATTTTGTTAAATAATCAATACCATCGATCATAATCCTACATTCAAGATTAAGGAAATGGTCCATTTATTTAAAAGCATGTGAGCTCGTGATTTACTAGTATTTTACTTGATTTATAATAGATTTGATTTTTTTTAATTTAAAATGAATTTACTCACAATTAAATTAATTTAATTAAAATACATATTTATCGTTATATTTATTAATATAAATGAATTAAAGTATAATATGCATTATTTCATGTATTATAAATAAATTTATTTTATAATTATATTTTTAATATTTTATAGAGAATAAAGAGAGGGCTAAGGAGAGAGAGGAAAGCAGTGGGCTATAGGAGAGAGGTGAGTGGTATAAATGTAATTATTAAAATTAATAAGTGTATTTTGAGGACTTTGAAAGTTTATCGCTCTTTATTAATTTTAAGAAATTTTCACA
The DNA here is from genome assembly GCA_002786265.1 of Apostasia shenzhenica. Classification (NCBI taxonomy): domain Eukaryota; kingdom Viridiplantae; phylum Streptophyta; class Magnoliopsida; order Asparagales; family Orchidaceae; genus Apostasia; species Apostasia shenzhenica. The sequence goes on from KZ451906.1 coordinate 1,364,373, forward strand.
TACATGACATAAAATTTACACAAAATTACGCATTTTCCCATCAATTCATAAATATTACCACTATGACATCATATTCATTTAAATTTTATGTATTTCACATATTTCACATACTTCATATACTTTATAGTATTATATGTAAATTAAAATGCATAAATTCATTAATATTTAAATTCTAATATATATATTTTTATTTGTTTACTGTAAACACATCAATTTTCTTACTTCAATTAAAAATTATAGTTATGTGGATTTAAATTCGGCACCCTAATTGAAAATTTTAAATAGGATAAATAAATTAAAATACATAAATTCATAAATATTTAAATTATTTTTTATATAAATTAATTTATTTATAGTATTTAATTAATATATTAATAATATAGTTAAGATCAAGGCCAATTTAGAAATGTGAAGTTTACCATCAAAGAATATGATGTGAAATATATCAAATGCGTAAAATTTAAATGAATATAGTGTGATAGTGGTAATTTTTATGAATTGATGGTGAAATGCGTAATTTCGTGTAAATTTCATGTCCTGTATGTAAAAAACACTAATTTTAATTATATAATATAGATATAAATATAAATATAAATATAATTTATAGTTCATGGAATTTTAAAGAAATCCCTATTGATCATCAAATGAATATACTATGCTAGCTTTTCCTTAGGTTTAATTATCTCCAAAGTTTTGAAAATAAAGAACTCAACTTACTTTTGTTAAGCTGTTTTATTATAATTTCTTTTTTAAAAGTTTGGAGATATTAATATTTCTATTAAATGTTTTATTCAATTATTTATGTACAAGTTTTTCACATGGTCATTTAACAGGAGGGGCAAACCCAACAAATTTGTTTTAATAAGGCCGTTAAAATAATCACGAGCTCATGTGCTTTAACTATATATATTTGAAGGTAATAAATTAAATTTTAATTAATTATATCATTTTAACTTTTTCTGTAAATAATTAATGATGCTTTTTGAAGACGAAAATATTATGGATGAGAATAAAAAAAAAGTATTTGTAACATCCCGACTATCAGTAGTCTGAACCTATTCATTTTTGTGTCCAAGCTACTAACAATCAGAACGTTAAAAGGTTAAAAACAAGGGCATCCGACCTTCATGCCGCAATAAAAATATCAGCTTCAGTTTTGATTTCGATTATAAAATATAAATATCAGTTTCAGTAGTTTCGATAATTTCGGTAGTTTTATTATTGTAAATTTTCCCTACAAATTATTTAAATTTATTATTGATAATTATTAAGTATTATATTTTGGGGGAAAAAGTGAGTTTCGATCATTTCGATAATATAATCTCGGTTGAAACGGAAACTCGAATGGTAGTTTTGTCGAATTAATTTCGAATAAAATTGATCCGAAATTACTGAAAGCTCGATAGTCTCGGAGAGTTTTAAAAACTTGCCCAAACTCTGATCCATTTATTACCTAAATGCATCATTTATTCTATTTAATTTAATCCCTTTTGAACGTACTGTTCAACACTGCGTAGTGAAAAAAGTGCATGTGATCACAAGTGAACGGAAAAAATAAAAATTTGGGTAAATTGAAAATAGGATTTTATTATAACAATTTGCACAAAATTTAATGTATTATATATAATTACTCAAATTTCAATTTGTAATTACCTTCATATTTTCAATTTACCTCTTTTGCACCAGAAAATATTTTTTATATAAATAGATTAGCTCTGCGATATTTATTTGCATAAATTTTAATTCAATATTTTAGATTATAAAATAAAAAATAGGTTATTTTGATCCGAAATAGATCCTAAAATTCGATTTGTCACAGGACCACAATCCAATCCAGTTTTTGATCCGATCTAAATGTTTATGCAAGTCGAAATTGGATCGAGGAATATTCGATTCGAATCCAATCCATTGACAGGCATACCTAATCACAATATATATTAATCAACCAAAAAAGATATGTGGCAAGAGAGTTCGAAATTAAAAATAGTTACTTCAAATTTAAATCTACAGGACGAGAGTCCAAATATTTTATCAAAGTTCTTGTTTGTTTGACAGTTTATAATTAATTTGGCTTAATTTTAAACAGATATATCACATCTCACATAAAATTTATTATTAAACATTAAATTTATTTCACATCCTACTCACATTACTAAAAAAATAATTAATTTATACCACATCCCTCATATATTCTAATATAATAACTAATTTTATATCACACTTCTCACATATCTCAACATAATAATTAATTTTATTTCACATCAACTACATCTTTCAATAAAAATATCTCTATTTAAATTTAATTCTAAAATTATTAAAATTAATTCTTACAAAAAAAAATAAGTTTTTATTTTAAAATTCTACTGAAAGGATAGCCATCCATGTGTCGTAATGGAAAAAAACCAATGAACCAATCTCTTTTGATGATTCTATCTGAATATTTTTCTCTTGTATGATTAATTGATCAAATTAATTAATGTAATTTCATTAAATTATAATTAACACCATCGATCGTATCTTTTACTCAAGAAGTGATTCATTTTACTCAAGAAGTGATTCATTTATTTAAATGCATCATTTATTTCATTTCAATTACACTTGTATTGATATTATAAAAAAAAATCCACTTGTATTGAAAATTTCATATAAGTTATCAATTAAAACAAAAACTTATCACTTGTGATGATCGAACGAAAAAAAAATAAAAATTTGAGTAAATCCCATGCTAATTTTTAATGTAATATTTTGCACGATGATCTATAAAATTTGAATGATTAATTTGCATTTGTGTAATTTCTAAACTTTCAAATATTATTTTTGTTTGGCTGATCATCGATCGGTTTTCTGACAATTGGCAATGGCTGTAAATATTACAGTGAAAATAAAATATTTACCTAATAATAATTAGCAGCAATATTTCTATCTAATGTACCGAGAATTCTTTTAAAAATATTATCGCACTTTCATTATAGCTGTGTACCATTAATTTTTGAGTTCATTAAGACTTAATATTCTACTAGATATATTAATTAAAATTTTAAAATATAATTAATCAATTTGATGTTAGTGAGTTAATTATTGAGACCGTAATAGAATTTTTTATAAAATATAATATATATATATAATGGCTCAAATTAAATCCACTTGAAGCTCCACTCAAACCCAGCATTAATCGGCTCGGACTCTCCACTTGATGCAAACTGGGCTTGTCCATTATGTTCGAAACATTTAAGTATCTTAATTTATGATTTTTAAATTTTTAAATAAATTTTTTATTTAAATTAAATATACAAATATAAAAATAACAAAAATACTTTTTTCTCTTCTACCTTCCGCGGCTGCCAGCATTGCGGCGGCGATGGCGCGCAGGACCAGCACCCAGGCCATGATGGCAGACCTACATGTGAGGTGGGTGGAAGCCCCGCGCATAGACCTGGGCACAGGCCCGGGGACCCGCCCGACCCGTTCCGACCCGACCCAATAAAAATAAATAGACATGTAATTTATCTATTAATTTATTACTCATAAAATTGGCATTAACTCTTTCAGTTGCCACTGCAATTGTGAAAAGTCATCTACGAAGCAAAATGGGTGATTTCTGGATTAATAATTTCTTTTGGATACATTTATTGAGATGCATGAATGCATTCAATAAAATTAATAATGAGTTGATTTCACAATTTATACATCCAAAGCATTAAAACTCGTTGAGTTGAATATAATTGTAATATTATTTTATTGTATTTGAAAATTATACATTTAAGATTATTTTTGTTGTTAAGAATTTAAATGTTTTTAATATTTTTTATAATTAAAATAATTTTATAATTTTATAATATAATTGTAAATAATTTATTGAACCCTGATCGATCTGAGGTACTCTTGGCTCCGCCACTAGAGTAAAGACTGTTCGGAGGGATGATTAATTGATCAAAGATAGTAATTAATTGACATAATTATCATTCAACAACAGACATTTAGCTTAATTAATTTCAATATGCAGGCATTAATTAGTACCGGAGAAATACACAAACTCACAGAGATAGAGAGATAGATAGAGAGAGAGAGAGTAATTGACATAATTATCATTTAACGACAGACATGCACCTTCCGCACATTAACTAGTACTTGAGAAATACACAAATGCAGAGAGAGAGAGAGAGATGTGATAGATAAAAGTGAGATTTGAAATTAAAAAATACATGCTTATGGAGATTTAAAGATAGATTTCTCACCACTATGGCCATTTCATAAGAAATTCACCATCAATATTGCGCATCCGAAAAAGGACGAGTGTCGGGAAGACATTACCTATTGCAAACATCGGGACCTTGTATATAGTCAACACTCTTAATGTCCCAAGACTTACGTGCCGGGCTGAAATCATAACAAAATACAATATTCTGTTATTGATAACTGTGCACCCAACAGTGTTGCCCGCCATGTGACCGTCAAAGGTGAGTGCATCAAAATTGATATGAGTAAGCAGCTGAAGTACTCTGTTGCACAGCCGTAACGCTTCATTTATGACGTGTATTTCGTCAGAAGGGACCACTGGTATCCACAAAGGATCGGCTGTCATCGCGGTTGGGAGGGTAGGAAGGAGGAGGAGGAGGATGACGACGGGGGAGCGGGGATGATGACCAGTACTACTACTGGGAGGAGCCATAGACGTATAGATCACCAACGTAATTATACGTCTAATTATAATATAATTAATATCTGCTTAGCCCAAGCACTATATATCGAGGAATTAAAAGAGAGGGAGAAGGAGATGCTTTAAATACATTAATGGTGATTAGGATATATATATTAACTGGATCATGTAGGAAATATTATATTTAATGCATAATTAATATGTTTGTTTAATTAATTAATTGCTGGCCAGCTGGGGATGGGAAATGGCCAGATATATTATTTCTGAAGTCCACGGCGATGAACTAGAACCTCCGCCTTGCCCAAGATTTTTTTTTATATAATAAATATAATTGATTCATTAATTAATATTTAATTAGTTTTTTTTAAAAACATTTAAAAAAATGAATAATTTTTCAAAAATCACCCAAACTCTAGAAGCCTTTTATTTTTATTTTTAAGGACTCCTAAGAGGCTGTTTGTTTATAAAATTTAATTTAATAAAATTAAAATTAAATTTGAGCAGAGATATTTTTTTTAAAAAATATGAATGATATAAAATAAAATTAATTATTATATATGTTGGATATGTGAGGTATGTGATATAAACAAGTTTTTCAAAACCGGACTGAACATCGAACCAGTCAATCGACCGGTTCATGGTTTTATCGGTTCAACCGTGGTTTAACCGGATGACTTAATAATTATATCATAATTAAATATAAATTTTCGAAACATGAAATTAATTTTTAAAATATGATAAAAAATATTTTGAAAAAAAATAGTGCAACTAATTTAAAAAATTTACTACTACAAGAAATATATAAAAAATTAAAAACTACAAAACAAAATGAATACAATTATTTTTTTTGTCAATTTATCATTTAAAATACTTTATCTTTTTTATAACAATTCGAAATAAATTCATGATAAAAAAATAATAAATCAGCTAAACATTCATTATATGAAATAATTATTATTCAAAATATAGTATCAATATTAAAATATTAATGCTCAAATGTTAATGTATAAAAATAAAATAAGAAGCTCAAATAATATATATAAATTAGTAATTAATTTAATATGTATGTAAAAAGTAAAATAAAATAATTACTAATAAAAATTATTCAGATGAATTTTAATTTAGTTAAATAAATAGGCCAAATTGCATCTATTTAAAAAGACGAATCACAAATTATTTATTCAAATATCATGAATTAAATATGCAAGGTAGATTATCTCCGGAAATGATATGTAATTTACCCAAATTTTTAGTTTGCCATGCACTTATCACATATCATCTTTTATTTTAAATGAAAAAATATATGTATAATATGCAATATTATTCAATTCTAATGGATTAAAATAAAGAAATAAAAGATGTTGCAATAAAAATAAAAATAAAAGATGCTTTTAAATAAATGGACGTGTTCTTGGATCTTGAGTGTACGATTATGATCAGTGGTATTAGTTATTTAATAAAATAAATGAAATATCTCAAATATGTGTTTTAAATACATGCCACGTATTAATGACCCATTACTTCTAGTAGAAGTCAGCAGATACATACGTACGAAAGGATTGGGTTATTGAGTCTTCTTTCTAACGAACAAATATAGGCTAGCTATCTGTGCCCTCATGACCGGAGAAATGAGCTGACTTGGTTCTCATTTTTGACGCAAAAACTTTAAAATTTAATTTCAATTCGTTAATTTTAAAGTAAAATTTTAAAATTTAGTTGCGATTACAAAACAAAAGTATGGACTCAGATAATTTCAATACTCTAAAAGTTTTGATACCAAACAATTTCGAAATACTATTTTTTGTCCTAGCACGACACAGAGCCTTAATGTGATAACTCTATAAATTACATGTGTTTCATTACGGTTATATTTGATTGAAAGTCATCTTAATCATGACTATAACCAAAATAGCTTTCAATTTTTTTAAAAAATTAAATAAAATAAAATTTATTTTTACCTGTAGTATATAAATTTTAATATAAAAAATTTAATTTATATCACACCATATATAATTTTTAATGCATCAATTTGTATATTTTTTAAAAATTTATAGATATAAAATATTGATGAATATACTTTTTAAAAAATTTAATGATTTTTTTTACCTCTAACTAAATGTGAACCAAGTGATCTACTCCACGGTAGTGATTTGCCCCCTCAAAGCATTTTTAATGCTCAATGAAAGACAAGTTTATTATAAGTACATTTTTTTACATGAATAATGCTGTATTACTTTAATAAATAATTTTAAATCTTAAATTTGATCAAAATTTTTATATGATAATAATAACATATAAATAAATTTATATATATATATATATATAACATTATAATTATATAAATGTCATGTAGAAGTTTTAATTTAAGATTAATTAAGAGGTATATAAAAAAAATTTATGTTCATACATACAAAATGAAATATCATTTTTTTTTTTTGATAAAACCCTTCAGGGTGCATCAAAGTTAAGAAAAAACAGAACTACACTGAGAGTCCATCTTACACATGAGCATTTCTTCTCTAATAACGGCTTGAATAAAACACTGAGCTTTCTTAAACTACACTTTCTGAGTCTCTATATAAAGTGCGTATCGGGCTAAGGTGTGTGCTACTCTATTACCCTCCCGTCGGATGTGAGTGATAATAATGTTACTCAACAACTTCATGCGATTCTTTATTGTCTTTAGATGAGGGCGAATGATGGAAAGGTCCTCCCCAGTATCCTGAATTACTTTAATAGCTTCCAGGGAGTCACCCTCTATCCAAATGTTGCTTGCTTTGATCTTCTTGGCTAGAACAAATGATGTAAGGTTGGATGACCTCCGATTTATAAGGTAGCAATAATTTGTCAAGAAAAGGAATTAAATAGCATAGGAAAAACTAAGGGAAAAATTATTATACAAAAAAAAAACTAAGGGAAAAATCCAATGATTTGTTAGTTACTTTGCTATTAATGGGTTTTTTTTTAATTTCAAAAAAAAAAAAACACATTGCTATTAATGACCCCATCATCAAATAAGTTGACCGGAGTTCATTCCCAACAAATAAGCAAAATAAAACAATGAAATTGCTGTGCATAAAAAAAAAAAAAACCGTGAAATTGCATGTCAAAAAAGAATAATGTTAACGCGTGCCTTCCTTTCTTCGGAACTAAAGCACTATTTGATGCGAGAATCAAATTTAAAATCAAAATAATACTAGTTTAAATAATAATAATAATAATTAATAATTTTTTAATTATTTTATATAAATTTTAATATAAAAAATATTATTTTACTTCATATAATTAATAATTTTTAATACAAATATTATTTTATTTCATATCTTATATCAAAATATTTGAATTACAATTAGCGTAAAACGATTAAAAAAATACTTGAATTAAACAGTTTTTATACTTTTTTTTTGAGATAATGTCAAATAAAATTTATATTCAGAATGGGCTGATGGACCAAACAAAAATAAATTTTGAAATTTGAACTGTTCACATGCAATCATTAAAAGATCGACAAGATATTTTCTTAAAAGTTTATATGAAATAATTTTATTTTTTATTGAGTGATCACACGTCATTTTTTTGTTTTAAATGACAATATATACGTAATATTTTATTTTAGTGAAAAAAATAAAATTAATTATTCTATTATATATATATATATATATATTCACTTATTCAACAAAATTTATATATCATAATAATTAAAAAAAATTAATTTTATCTACGTGATACAATTATTTACAATTTTTTTTAAAATGAATATCATATTTATGGGAGATATATAACTTTACTTATAAATAAACCTAATGATCACGACTATTAACTACTAAAGTCCTGTTTGATGCGAGAATTAAAATTGAAACTAAAATAATAGTAGTTTGAAAAATAATAATAATTAGAATAATCATAAATAAAATTTTTTAATTATTCAAAATAAATTTTAATATAAAAAATATTATTTTATTTTATATACTCAATAATTTTTAATAAAAATATTAAATTTAATTTATTTCATATCCTAGATCAAAATATTAGAATCACAAAATTGATATTTAAAAAAAAATTATTGAATATGTGAAATAAAATAATATTTTTTATAATAAATATATATTATTGCCGAAGTCCACAGCGATGAAATAGAACCTCCGCCTTGCCGAATTTTTTTTTTATAATAATATTAAAATTAACTTTTATAGATAAATTAGTTCAATTACTTTTGTTATCATACTCCTATTTAATTTTAAAAAATATTATAACATAAAAATACTTTAAAAATTATATTTTTATACTAATTTTTTAAAAAATTATGATATAATCTGCTACCTTATAATGTATGATTTGTAATTTTATAATATAAGATTTTATCTCAATAATTTAAATTTAAAATAGATTGCATATAATTAATTAAGGAAAACCTGAATTTCAATTTTTAGGATTTTTATTTAGTGTTCAGAGTTTAATATTAAGTATATAATGTTAATTTTGATTATGATTTTAGAAATATTTGATTTAGAATACAATTATACTTTATCTTAGTTTTAAAAAATTAATATGAAATAGTTTATCAAAAAAAAAAAAAGAAATAACTTTTTCCAATGCTCATCCCATAACTTTTCCCCGTAACTTTTTAGAAATATTTATTATTAAAATTTTTTAAAATTTTAATATATCTTTATCTCTCGTCCCTTCTCTCTCATAATTTTTCGCCACGCTCGCATTTTATCTTGGCTGTTAGCATGGCGGTGTGGAGGAGGATAGAAAGAAGATGCAGAGCAAGGAGAGGAGCAAACCAGCAAGGTATGTGATTCAAGATATCTGCAAAGCCACTGCAGCATAAAATAATATCACTCAAATTTCCAGAGCCATGTTAAACAGTCATGAAACTCAGGCAACTAGGAGTGTAAGACTTAGTAAAGTTCAAGTTTAAGGCAACTCCAGACAATAAAATTTCAAATTTCAGCCTGGAGATTTCGGGTGCTTCCTTCTTTGCTTGTCTAGAAACAACATCAAAATAAGCTTACATTGTTTAGCTCATTTTCACTACCAAATGCTCGACTTCAATCTAAGCCTTGCTTAATAAAACAAAGCTTAAACCACTTAATCTGCTTAAAGTTAAAAGTTGCTCAACTGTGGCTAGCACTTTTGGCTCTGTTTGGCACGAGGACCATAGCTTGAGTGTTATCTTACCATAGCTTGCACTTGGTAAGATAACCATTCGTGCCTGTGCCAAGCGCTGAAAGATTTTTTTTATAGAATGCCCTGGATTTAACAAAATGCTCGAGTGTTATTTGAGACAACTTACTCTGTTGATATAGTCCACAGCAAGGCATTCAAGCAACGACACAAAGAAATCTAATTTCATTTGCAATTTGAAACAACTAGATCAAAATTTATATGATTCCAAGAAGATTAGAATTAAACTATGAAATCCAACATATAAAGTCAAGTGTATAATGTAAATGATACGTACCCCTTTTCTCACATGCATGCTCAACTTTCAACCGAATCAAATCAACGAAATTTATGCAAGCTGCCTTAAGGCAAAAGAAATATGTAAACAATATAAAAATAGCTTAAATGGTGAAGTTTTTAAGTTCTGAACACAACTGGGAACAGCTCACCATAGACAGGCAATGAACATACCCACTGAAAACCGCATACAATGGTCTGATGATCTGCATCCTTCTATTGGAATAAATAACATAATAAATGAAGTAACTACCAAACAAATTTCTTCCTTGCTTCATGTTCCTTTCTCTCCTGCTTTTCGCTTGTATAAAAAGTGCAGCTACAGAAAAAATCCATATAATCACGATGATAAGATTAGAGAAACAAAAAGTTTCTTTCAAAACCTTCATAAGGGGAACTATACGGCCATTTTCATTCCTATTTTCTGATGAGGATCATATCCAATGAGCGTAAAATCGGATGGAACAAAAGAATCAATTTCCTTCTTCAGGGGGTTGATCTTCAAAATCTGTGTAAAATGATTTGAATGAGAATTATGCAGTTGCCAGAGAAGAAATAGAATTTTTGAAGTTTGCTGCTGGCATCACTATTCTACTTACAGGAAAAGGTTTAGGATGCTTCTGAAGTTGCTCTTGCAAAGGGTTGACATGAGTTTTATAGACATGGGCATCGCCAATCACATGAATAAAATCCCCCGGAACAAGATCTGCATGTTATTAAACGATTGAAAACCATGACAATCCAAGCATGTTAAATAAAGTCACAAGCCGCTCAAGAAGTTGCCAAATTGAGTACGGTACAAAGAAAAATGGTGAAATATCTGCTGCATACATGTGCTTAATTCTGCATTTGATATTTTTTCATGAAAATTTGACCATTTATCAAATACAAGGATTGGATGGGTATCATATGTGATTTGGGAAAAAACAAACTGAGTAATTCATTATATAACACCCAAATGATGAAGGACAAAAAGATAAAATTATATTTTAGAATTTAAATAAATAATATTAATTAATGAATTATTAAATTAAGCATAAAAATATTTTCTAAAATAAATTATATGATAAATTCGACTTTTAAATCTGACAAACTATTTTATTTAAAAATTAGAATTAAATTGGACTCTAAAATAAATTAAATTAGGGCGAGTCAAAGTTAATTTCAAAATATCTGATCTAAAGTTCAGAAATAATTAAGTTTCCTCACAAAATAGTCTAACAGTAATTAAGATTATGAATTGAAATTTGAATCTACTGATTTAGTGCTAAATCAAATAATCCGAATGACACAATATAATTTCAATTGAGTCAAAACCAGGAATTAAATGATTCTACAAAAACAATTTACTTGTAAGCTGATTCAGGTCGAATGAGTTTCAAGCAAAGGCAGTCGTGGATAAAACTGCGAGTTACACATTCACACTCGCGTGCAGCTAGAGCGTGGCACTAGAGCTTGGGCACTTGCAAGAGTAGACTGGACCCAGTCTTGCGTGTTGCGCAGCTTGTGGCGGTTGGTGAATGATTATGCAATTCGTTTGCAAGAGGCAAACAAAGTAGGAGAGGTTAGGCCTATGTAGGGCTATGTGGAAAGTTGAGCAAAGGTGAGATGGTGAATGCGGGGAGCCAACGAACCATACAAACTCAGAAGCAACAAGCCGAACGGGGCAGGGAAGTCAGCTTGCATGCAACATTAGCAGGGGCGCGCGTAGCAAGGAGATTCATCTAGGCACGGCTCATACATAGTCATGCAGGGAGTGGGGGTGGTTGAGTCTCACAAATTAGTGAGCCGCATGGAGATACGTTAGTTCAGTTGATAGGGTTGGAGGATCACCTGTAAGTGAATGGACCCAGGCAGCACAAGCAAAGGGTGAGGCAAGGTTGCATGAAGCGACACGTAGATGACGCACATATGAGGTGCAACCTCAATGATCGAAGTGAAAAAGGAGACAAGATGGAAAAGGACAAGAGGAATGTATTTTTTAAAATAAAAAAGATAACTAGGCTAATTTAAAGATTCTCACCCAAGGTTAATCATCACCCTTTCCTTCACTAAAATATCAATCTCTTAACCTGGATCTAGAGTCTGAGAATTCTCAAACTACATTTCACTAATTATTCTAACTATTACAATGCTAGATGACCACTGTTATACAGATCCAAATACATGAAACAGAAAATAAGAAATAAATGCATAAGTTAAGATACCAAATACACCAAAGACAAATAAAGAAAATACAAATAGAAGAATTACAATGATTATTTATTATTCCCAAATTAGCTCCAAATCTTCAATTAATTCAGTATCAAAATATTCTTCAATTAGCATAAATCATCCCTGATGCGGGACGGAAAAATGAAACCGATGATATTTATATTTATATTCAGCAAAATTGATTAGTAAATTATTTTAATTAAGAGAAAAATATTTTCTAGATAAATTATATGATAAATAAGATTTTTGAATCCCGCAAATTAAGATATTTTAAAAATTAAAATTAAGTTGGATCGTATGATAAATAAGAATTTATTAATTTAGATTAGGGCGTCAATTTAAATTCAGTAAATCAGATCCGAGGTTCAGGAATTTAGGACAGACGCCTCACAGTTAAATCCAACAATAATTGACACACAAATAAATATCGGGTCGCACAATTAAAGCCAAATGAATAATTCAAGTCAAGTGAATAATTTATGTTGAAATCAAATAATCAGTTTAATTGCATTCAGGAAAGAATTTACCAGCGATTTGAATCGGAGAAGAGATGTTTATC
>KZ451906.1:1385832-1410960 GCA_002786265.1 Apostasia shenzhenica
TTCCTTCACCGGAATATCGACCCCTTAACCCGGATCTAGGCTCTGAGAAAACTCAAACACGATTTCATTCATCACAATACTCTCTCTTTCTTTTACAATGCAAGGCGACCTCTTTATATAGAGAGATCCCATGTAGAAATTTGAAAATACAATATTAAATGCAGAAAATAAAATACCAAATAAATCAAAACAAATATGGAACTAATTCTATTACAATAAAATAAAATCAGCTCCAAATGGGGTGAGTCTTCAAATCTTTCCAGATATGCTCTGAATCAAATCAAATCAAATTTAAATAAAGCTAATATGAAAATCTCTAATAGCTCTAATTAATTTGAATTTGAATTTTGATTCAGCACATGACGTCATCCTGGCCATCCAATTTGATGCTGATCTGGTCCCCACCAATCCCAAATCTGATTCGCTTAATTAGCATCGAATGAAATTTGAAAGAATCATGTGCATAATAATAGGTGTCCCCACCACCGAGATTCTCCTCGACCTCAAGGCACCAAAAACAACCTTGGGGTTGGAGCTTTGTCAATGACATCTCGGAGAACAACTTTAAGACGTTAAGGCCACACCACTAGAAGCCACAAAGTCAACACCTGAGTATGAGCCTAGACATTGTGACAAGTAAAACTACAAGAATAATGCCCGGGTCCCAACCATCGAGGTTTAACCCCATCGCCCCAAGAGTCTTAACCGAACCACAACTTTGGGTGAAGCCAGCCTCAACCTCAATGACAACTCCGGTCAAGAAAACCTAACCTCAACAACAAAAATAATGCAGGTCCAGAGAGAACCAAGGCCTTAACTATAGCTTGAGAGACACTGGAACAATATTCCTAATAGAAGCGGCTCATAACAAGTTATCAGCTGAGAAGCATTTTCAACAATAAAACTACATCTCCCAAAAGCCTGAATGATTATTAATACATTCTGAAGTAGGATCACCATTGCTAGAAAGAAGTGTGGCATTCACCACAGTAGGTAGATAATGTGTATTAAGAAAACTGTTATAAAGCTGCTCAACACTAGGTTATTGAATTAGTTCAAAAAAAAAAAGGTTATGGAAGAGTATTAATTGTCATCATCACCATCATTGATAAACCTATCCTCATTTAAAAGGCATTGGAAGATTAAAATACTACTAAAAGTCTGAAAGATAATTAACAGCTTCTAAAAGGAACGTGAAAGACAACTTTCAAAATGGGAACGACAAAATGGAGTAAAGAGTCATTGGTGTTGGCTGAATTAGAACAAAGCATTGACTGATTGTTCTTATAAGCAAATACATTTTGTCACTGCAGACCATTTTTGATAGCATGGTGGATGCAGAAAGGATATTCCCATAATATTCATGACATAACAAAATCATGTAATGAAAAGTAAGGAGTGTGAACAACAACATGAACAAGCATTTATGTAATGCAGCCAATTTAAAGTAGGCATGAAAGCCTATGCTCTTTACTACTTGGAAAATGGTTCAAAGACGGAGATGTCAATACATGAAATTTACCATACTTGGGAGAACATACCGCATACTTGAGCAATAATGCATGTTAGAAGAGAATATGATGCTATGTTGAATGGCACACCAAGGCCCATATCTGCAGAGCGCTGGTACATTTGACACGACAATTCTCCATGATCTACATAAAACTGACGACAGTATTTTAAAAATTAAAATCCAGAACAACAGCAATTAATTCCCAACATTTTGGCCTTATTTGGCAAATGCCCCAAATTGGGCAAAAAAAATATAATAATAATATTTTTAATTTATTATAAATTTTAATAACTTTATTTCACATCCAACACAAATTTCAACCTTAAAATCAACTTTATTTCACATCCTACATACCTCCCAATATTAAAATAAATTTCTTTCCCATCAACTCTATAAAATAAAATATATTCTCTTTCCTCACTCAAATTTATCCTCCAATCAAACAAGCCCTTTAAGTCAAATATATGAACCCCTCTTGAATCCCTCATGTTGGTTACTTTGTCGGTGTTTCTAAATATGGCTAGTTGTTTCTTTTCCAAGTTTTTCTCTGCAGTGGCAACATGTTTGGTGTTGGGTACATTTTAGCTCTGTTGAACATGATGATGCCTTTGCAAGAAGTACTAAAGCAAAAACGTGAAACATCATGATGATTTTATTGCTTTCACCATGCACTTTATGTTGTATTTTATGCCACATCTACATATGTTTGAGCATTGTTAATTAAAAAAATAGTAAAGCTACTACTATGTTCTTTTGAAAGGCACAAAGCTACTTTAGTTTCTCAGAGTTTACTGTAAAAATAATACAAACTAAAAAAATGATTAAGAAACATCACGTTCATAAAATAGAATAATCGATATCTAATATAATCATTACTTTCAATCCAGCTTTCAAATATTTTCCTTCCAAACTTAGATTAAGCGACTAGTGGAAAGATTAAGCTAGAAAGGCTAGATCACTTGACATTCTGGGCTGCATCTGCCTCTCACATTTGTGCATAGTGATTCATTTGATTACTTTAATGAATATAAAATAAAGACGGTTCAAATGGATTTTTTTTTTATGGCAAGACGGCTCAAACAGATTGGTTCATCTGTTAATCAAAAATTTCTCTAAAATTTGTATAGAGATCAAGAATTTACCAGTCTATACATCCAGATTAATAGTCATAGGATAATCATTGGATGGGCAAATACAATTACAGAAAATAGTTTACTCTTAAGCTTTAACAATATAAAAATATTTTAAATTTTAGGGTAAATATCATACAGGCCGTCAAGATTAGGAGTAATATCAAATGAATCTATGATTTTCAAAAAGAAGCATTTTGGTCCCTGAGATCTATTAAATTTTTTAAAATGATCCCTAAGCTTGACTCAAAACATTTCACATGGATCCTTTTTAACTGTTTTCATCAAACTTCTATTATCATAACTAAAAAAAATGAGTTTTTTCTACTTTTTAGTTTTACAAATTACTAAAACACCCCTGAAAGAAGGAGAGAGATAGAGGAAAAAGTAAAGGGTAAAATGGTTTTTTAATTTATATTTGATAGTGTTTTTGACGGAAGGTCTTATTTGATATTACTCTCCAATCTCAAGGACTTAAGTTTGGTTGGAGTAAGTTTTAGAGAGATTTAAAATTTTTTGAGATGCAGAGAGAAAAATAATTTATTTTAATATTATAATGTGAATAATTATTTAAGATTGTGATAAATATGAAGTAAAGCTGATTTTTTTTACTGAAGTATGTATAAGATGTGAAATAAAGATAAGTTTTATGACAGATGTGTAGAATATGAAATAAAATTAATTTTTAATATTTAAATTTGTGTATGATGTGAAATAAATATAAAATATTAATGAAAGTATTTTTGGAGTAGTCCTGAACCAAATGAGGCCTAAATGATACTTTTTGAGAACTTTAAACCCATTTGATATTAACTCATAAACTTAGAAACCTGTATGATATTTACCCAAAATTTATGGTCCATTTGTTGACTCTCTTTGGATCATTGAATCCCAATAGCATTGTAGTTGGATAAGTATTAATGAGGCAGCACTTCAATTGAATGAAAAAATTTTTATAGCCTTATGGCCAACCCCAAAGAAAAACAGTGAGCCATGGAAATAGAGATAGTAAAAGGTAACATGCATACATCAACTTTGAACTTGTAAAAAATACTAACTTGTGCAAACATCAACTTTGAACTTGTAAAAAATACTAACTTGTGCAAACATGTGACAAGGGGGGAGTGCCATCTTTTTGAGATCTGAAGGATTCCAAGTCGACAGAACAATGCGCCGATCATCTGGATTACTCTTTAATTTATGAATAACATCGAATAACTGGTCAAACCCTTTACCGGTGTAATCAGTATACATATCAAAGTATCTGCAAAATATATTGTCATAATAACTTTTGAAGCGAAAGAAAGGAGACTCAAATTTAAAGACATAGCAGCTTACTCAGCACCAAAATGTCTCCATTGAAACCCATAGATTGGTCCCAAATCACCTTCTTCCCTATGCGTTAGACCAATACTAAAACAAACAAATTGTTAGAAGGCCCACTTAACAGAACTCATTTTGAAGGTAAAAACATCATTATAGAAGATACAAATAAGATAAAGAAAGAACCTATCCAGATAATCTCTTGATGCATTCCCATCCCATATATGGATTCCCTTTTCCTGCAGAACCTATTGAAAACAAGCAAGACAGCTAATAATAGGACATGCCCATGATCAACAAATCATCTTCATAGAGACACCAAGAAGCCAAACATTTAAAATCAAGCTAATGAAATTACCAAAATCTCCAATATTGTGATGATATGTACAAAATGTACCATGATGGTCTTCTGATGATGGCTAACAATGAATATCTACACCTCATTGTTACATCAGAGGACTAAAATGGTATATACTATAAATAAGCCTTATGAATATCTACTATAACTTTCTTATAGATATTTTTATTTCTCATCTTTTTCTTTAGGGTGCCTATACTCCAAGTTTCTAGTCTAATTCTAGTGCTTGTGTTCTAATATCTTGAACTAGTTACTTTACCAGCATCCATCCATAATATGGGAACCCTTACTTATCACTATATTCAGGCGCCGATATAACAGCTCTTGTATAATTTTCACTATGTTCAAGCAACACATTGTATCGCTTCTAGGGACTACCCTAATTTTAGCACAATTTTTTAAAAGATTCATATCATATTTGATTCGATAAGTTTTACGCTAGCTGTTGACTACCTAACACAACCCTTTGCGTTTTTTATCTGGGACTTGTGACCCAACAATGATGCGTTGATTGGCATGAATAAATAATAAAACTAAATTAAAAGAGATGCATCCTTCTCCCGTTGGTCATGCAATATCTGAGAAATTGCAATCTTTTGTGTGAACAGGGGGATTGATAAACAAGCATTTCATCACATTGGATAATGCATCTGCTAATATTTCACAAATTAGCTGCAACAAATTAAAAAATAAGAACTCAGACATAATATGTTCTAAATGTCTTCAACAGTGTAATAAAGTTCAAATTCTGACTTAGTGGTTCAGATGGGTTTGATTTTTGATATTACAATTGAAGGTCATAGTTTAATGATTGACAAGCACATATGAAAGGTCAGATGAATAAAAAGGTAAGATGCACATAGAAGTGAAAAGGAACAGAGAATTAGTTTTTAATGTAATTGGATACCTTAGCATTTGTTGAACCACTAATGAACCATAAGAGTTCTTCAACCACACCTCGCCAAAATACTCTCTGTGGAATCACAACTAACAAATTAATCACACATTTCACCATAAATTGCGAGCATGTGTACTTGTCAAATGTCACAGATAAAGAAGCTGCCAATTCCAAGAAAGCGTAAGACTGTACAGAGGACTCATCTCAATCATAAGGGTTTAAACAACATAAAAAGAAAAAAAAATCAGGTAAGGTCAATGAGGAATGAAAGTTTCTAACATTACTATTTCTAAGTCCCCGGATAGAAGAGATACGGTTTGTACTCCTGTACTTAGAAAGAGAATGTCTAGTAAAAGTAACAGAAGCACACAGACTGATCTAATGAGAATAAAGCAAAGGCACGTCATAAAGTGTATTGTGCAAAAAACACATCCTAAAACTTTTATCAAATATGTAGCTTAGGGAAAATGGACATTGAAATTGATAGTATACATTTTTTTCTGATTCAATACAAATATAACTGATCAGAGAATGCAGGTAAATTCTCATAGTTATCACACATAACCATTTTTTTTCTAAGGTAAAAGTCAGTAATTAAACAGCCGATAAAAAAGAAAGGAAATAATGCCACGAATGGTTTTCCACAAGGATGCATTGGTTAAAAACAGTTTAAGGCAAAACAAAATTATCTCAAGTACCTTCGTTGTAAGCAATGGGAAAGATCTTCTCAAATTAAACCGCATCTGATTAATAACAGGAAATTTTGTAAGATTTATGCTCGAAAGATAATAAAAGAATAAATGAGAACATGAGAATTGAGAAATCAAGATGCAGGAAAATACATATAAGTACCTGACAGCCAAATTTTGACAGTGTCCCAGTCCCTGTCCTGTCATTCTTCACGGCACCATGCAATATGATATCCTCCACAAGCCTGAGATATTCATATTCTTGATGTCGTTCAAAAATGAATTTTGAAAGAAATGAGAACTGCTGGACCCCAAACTTATCTTGACATGAATCACCATTACCCATTCCAACATTATTCATAGTCTTAACTTCAATAGGTTGAGTCCTCACACGTACATAAGTTACGAAAGAGTATCTAATGTTATTCTCTAGCACTGGGAAACATGAATACCAAGGCTGAAACATGGACATATTAATTGGAGGGATGAAAGTGTCACATTCAATTTTGGCCTCAATGTCCGTGAAATGAATGGCATGACATTCAGGTGCATTCAGCGCATCCCTGCAGAATATTAACAATAAGACCTTCTAGTTTTATTAAAAATGATTCAACTGAGTGTAAATTATCAACAAAAAAAAAAAAAGCTCACCTCAGAATCTGGCCACCACCTATGACAAACACTTTTTCAATGGAGGAACAATAAGGGGGGGATGCAAGAAGATCTAAGGCAGAACTCATGCTCCCACAAAAAACAAAATTCTCTGATTGTGGGATGTCAAGGCATCTAGAACGAGTCAGTACAACATTCAAGCGACCAGGCAAAGGCCTGTTTTTAATAGGAATACTTTCCCAGGTTTTCCTACCCATTACCACAGCATTTTTCTTTGCAGGATCTGAAGTAGTCGATGTGAGTTCTTTAAAAAATTTGAGGTCAGATGATAGCTTCCAGGGAAGCTTACCATCTTTTCCTATACCCATTTCTCTGGTGGAAGCAACAACAACTTCGAAGTTTCTTGAAAATACATACGCATTGCCATTTTTTACATTTGCATCACAGTCACTAGCCATACCAGAAAGTCTGTGACAATATAGATGGCTTATTATATTCTGGAAGATTCTAACTACACAAAAAGGCTTCTTCGAGAGGAAATCAACCGAGCACCTAGTATTGAGAAATGCTGCAGCCTGAATTTCAAATAAATAATCAGATTAATTAATTATGATGATTCATAAAAAATAAAAGTTGACAACGTTTATGCAATTCTTAGTAGTGACAAAAAATGTGCTGTCAATGCCATAAGAGTGTAGACATTATAGGCACAATGGACTGTAACGAGTTTCAGAAAATGAGCATATGTACTTAACACATTTGTTTGAAATCGCCTTGTAATGTATGCTCCCTGAGAAGAATACTCTGCACATCAGCATCTCGACCAACTACTAAAAACAATAAAAAGAAGAGAAAAAAATGGATATCACTTCCTAAATTAATTGACTATATTAGCTTTTAAGATCTGCAAAAATAGAGAAACAGAGGTGTGGTGAGGCTGATGTAAGCACAGATATGGGAGCCTAGGATTCAACTAAATAGGACAAAGAAATGCACAAAATATCCACGTATACATGAATGGAGAGGAGGTTCAAGCTAACAAAAGACCATGACACTAGGAAGTCCATTTCAACAACTAGGCATAAGGAAACAGAGGCCCCTATCACACATTTCAAGGATATGGAAAATTAGTGCAATGAAAAACTAATCGCATGGCAGTAAAATATTAAGCTTAGCTTTAATATCTCATGCATTGGATCATCCAAACCTGTAAAAAAGTTAATCTAGATGTAAGCTTGGATGAATATATATATGGGCAAAGAAAATACAGAGATAAAACAGAGAAGACAACAAGCCAACAATAAAAGAAAATGGCAAGACTAAAGTTAACTAACACCAGAGGAAGGATAACAAGATATAGCAAGAGTTTTTGAAAGTCATATAGTAGAGTTTTTGCGGAAGGTATAATGAGGATATCAGATTAAAGTGGCAGAAATGATACATCAAGAGAAACTACACAGTGGAGATAAGCAACGAGATGAATACATGAACTCAACCCAACGATTAAACCCTTTAGATTGGCCTCAAACCCGTAGGTATAGCGTCGATGTAGATCCCCTCTGAAATGGTGCCATTCTCAGCTAGATTCCCCATCCAGTCTAGGTGATAGCTCTCAAGCTACTCAAATTCCATCTGAGGTTAAATGCCTCAATTTACACTAAAATTGAGTATTTTCTCATCTTTAAAATTTTTAGATTTGGCCTACAAAAGGCCTCCATAAATCTTGTAAAAAGATATCTACTTTAAACACATACTATAACTATCTTACTCTTATAAGAGCTTAAGTTGTTGGGTTGGGATCATTAAGAGTTATATCGGGTAGTCGCTCTAAAAAAACTAATAAACTGATGATCCCCTAAATGACGACTAAAAGAATCATGTATCTGCAAAAGCTGAAACTACAGGGTAAGATATATTTCATAAGCGTGTCAAAACATATAACCATTTGAACACATCATATCATGCAAAATTATAGTAGCAGTATCCCCACATCTTATTACACCACTACTCTACTAATCTAGGCAATAAGCCTTTTAAACAAATCTATCATGCTTCTGCAATAGCCTCAATTGTAGGACGAGATACATTTGATAAGCGTATCAAGGCACGGTCTCTTGAACACGTCCTATCATAGTAGTGTTTATCTTGTGTTTTACTATACCACTACTCTACTAAATTAGGCAATGCCCCTCTACGCAAATCTAGTATGCTCCTACAAGAGACTAAACTGCTAGGCTGGGGTCTTTAAGGGCTATATCGATAGTTGCTACAAAAAATATAATATCACAAATAACATGACCGATCCCTTAAATGATATCTAAAAGGAATCTTGCTCCAGTAAAAGCCTAAATTGCAGGGATAAAAAACTACATTGATAAACATGCTGAGGTACATAACTTCTCAAATAACTTATCTTATCATACAAAACTATTATAGCGGCAAGCTTGTTTGTTACTATGTTATTACTTCATCAAACTAAGTAATACTCATTTAGACTAATCTTTATACCAATGAGATTACAAGTTCCTCATAAAAAGATAATGCCTTTAATTAAACCATAGTCTATTTCAGACTCCGTAACACTTACCCCTTGATAAGGCACATGTCTTTTATCTCGCATTCCCAAATAAAATGGGTAAGAACATATTTAAAGGTTGCAATATTGAATTCTTTGACATGATAGTTATTGGTTAATGAAAATTTTGAACTAGACTAGTTTTTCACATAAGACATATCATCAAGGAGACTTAAATCTCATCCACCTTGATTCACTAGAACGACCGATGATAGAACCCATGATTCTTAACAATCATTCTGTAGCAATAGCCTTAAAAGACTTAAGTGAATCAGGTTCAACCAACAAAGCCCTTGACAATGGAACCATGAGACCTTGACAAGGTTTACCACTGCCTCCTAACCAATTCAACTCTAAAAATAACTTAAGTCATTCATCAAATAAGAACTGACATTTGGCTCCTTTAATCAAAGGTTCTCTTCCTAATGGGAAGGGGTAATTAACCATATAATATAGCGCAAAGGTTCGCTAATACGAATCTTAAGCTCCCTATAAATCCCGTGCATAAGTATAATGCAATGTAAGACTTCTAATAAACCAAGGAACCTAAGATGCACTAATTTATGTAATTACAAGACTTAATTTTATGAGCATGAAATTATATTATATGATGCAATATTAAGGAGATCAAATTAAAATTTTCTTTAATTATGCTACCTTGCAAACGACATAAGATTTCATGAAAATTCACAATAAGATTAAAAGATGCCCAAGATAAATTCAGGAACTAGTACAGTTGCAAGTAGAATCTATCAAGCCATTAAAGAAAATTTAATTGCACTGCAATGAAAACCTGAATTATATGGAATATGGAGTAATCATAAAAGTAATTTAACATACAGAGTTCAATCCATCGAAAACTTGGAATAGCAACTGGGAATAAACTCTGTAGCTTCGAAACATAATGAGATTATATCAAGGATCAAGTTCAGGACTCAGTTTAGCCAGGTGAAACAAGCAGAATTAAATACCCAGAAGATTTGTTTAATAGAAATAGCAATCTGGAAACTCTGGAATCAGTAGAATGATAGCTTCATTCAAGAACAAATTTAATAACAGTTAAAGAAACTAAACAGTGATTATAATCAAGTAGGAATGATCCCAACAGAAGCTTAAACAGAACCCAACAGTGAGAATAACGACTAAACAGAGAATGAGTGAATTAACAAGAACTAGAAATCTGAAGAAACAGAGAAACAAGAAAGAAATAAGACCCTAAAACTAGATAAACCTCAAGCCTCAACTGGAAGTCGCAGACGCTCTGCAACTCTAACTGAACCGACGCCACCTGCGCGGAATCAAAGTCGAATCAACGCCACCTACGCCGAATCCGGAGCACAGAAGAACACCAACAACAGCCCCCTGCCATGCCAGCGCAGAATCCATGGCCACCTGCCCGGAGTCGATCAAGTTGGAGAAATCTCTCTCGACACAGTTTTTATAGGAGAGAGCAAGCGAACCAACCTCAGCGGGATTGTGCACAGAATCGGCGGAGGAAGAGAGCAGATGTAAAGGACGTGGCCGAAGACGTACCCGAGAGCCACGGAGAGGCCGGCGAGGCGGCGACGTACGCAGAAGGACCGGCTGGTCGTGCGAGGCGAGGCGAAGGGCGGCGCCCGGTCTGTGCCCGCGAACCGGAGG
The DNA here is from genome assembly GCA_002786265.1 of Apostasia shenzhenica. Lineage (NCBI taxonomy): Eukaryota > Viridiplantae > Streptophyta > Magnoliopsida > Asparagales > Orchidaceae > Apostasia > Apostasia shenzhenica. Next base: position 1,396,572 of record KZ451906.1, read on the forward strand.
AAGAAAGCGCTGATCTTGATCTAGGGTAGCCCAACGGTGGTTCAACTTCAATTAATTTGAAATTTTCCAATTTGGTCTTCTACTTTTTAATTTCTTTGCATATGAATCAGTTTCAGCTCAATGTGATTTACTTTTGACTCCTAACTTGACTTAATCAACTCCAACGAACCCAATTGATCTCAATTAAATTTAATCTAAAATAATTGAGTCCAATTAAATCAAAATTTGACCCAAATTAAATATAAATAATTCTATTAGAATTCAATCAGTCCAAATTAACTAAAATAAAACTAATAAAAATATGGAACACCAAAGTGAGCATTCTCGTTAATATAACTAGTTTAGCTAATTTAATAAAATAAAATATATATAATTTAATAAATAAAAAACTCAATAATACCCTGATTTTGCTTAAGTGTGAAAATCGTGTCAACACATTTATCAGTGACGCAAATGCCCAAGTGTCAATCTCCTCGGCTTCGAAAAACTTGACCCCGTCGAAGATTGGTGCAAGTATGCCTTTGAACTAGCCTGAATAAAGCCGTCAAAGCTTTACCAAATTATATGTCCAAAATAATATAGCCAACTCATCCAACTGAAAAAATCTTGTGTCTCACTTCATCACAAGTGAATACATAAATTTATTACAATTATTCGACATATAGTGTGATTACGGTATGAATATTGGTATTAAAGTAATGAGCAAAGTTGAATAAAATCAACAGAGAATGGCTAGAATCTAGACATGACTCAGAAGGATCAAGAAGAAGAATAAGATGGATAATTAAAAGTTGAACTGATCCCATATTTCAGTTAATTAAAGTTCATATGAATTTTGTGCATTTAATAATATTTAATTAAATGCTCCTTAGATTTCGTGCTTTTATCATAATTATACGACCACAATAGTTAAAAGTTAGTCCAACTTTGTGGGAGTTTTATATGAAATTTTTTCTTTTTCTCTCTCACTTTATGACGCATAATCCTTTTACGTCATGTTTCTCTATTTGACATGCGAACCAAAATTAAAATCAAAATAACACTAATTTAAAATAATAATAATAATAATAATAATAATAATAATGAATAAGTTTTATTACACTTTACAAAAAAAATTAATATTTAAAATATCAATTCTATTTCACATCTTATATCATAATACTCGATATAAGTATTTTATACCTCCGTTGTATTTTCATTACCTCCAATTATTTACTTTTAAAACCTCACAAAGCAGCAGAAATTTTAGATATTTATTGCGTTATTTTTAATTATATATCTTTATTTATATGAAGATCTAACTATGCATAAATGTGAGAGCTATAAACCATAATAATAACGAAATAATATTTTAATTCAGTGTCAATATTTTAATTTTTAGCATTATATATTTGTAATTCAATTTGGCCAACATTTCATGTTAATTTGAGATATATATATATATATATGTGTATTATTTGATATATATTTTTTCAATTCTTTATATTATATCATTATATATATTTCTTTTAAATTGAATTTTTGTAAGGAGAGATTCGTCATTTAATTTATCATCAAAATTATGAAGGAATTGATTGTTGTCAAACAGAACATTTTAAATTTTAAATTTTAAATTTTAAATATTTAATAAATGATAAATTTGGTAATTTTGTATGTAAATAGAAAATTTTGGGATTTAACTAATAATATTTGTGCTACTTTAAAAATTTTAAATGTAAATTGAGAATTTTAATAATTTATTAAGGGAGCATTTGATTCTTATTATTTTGATATTATAAATATTATTTAGAGAAAATAATTATTTTATTTAATAATTTTTAACTAAATTTTTAAAAGTTATAAAATTATTTTTTACAAAATAACATTTGAATGTGACATTTATATAATATAATATAATATTAAAATAATATTGGACTAAATATTAAATACCTTATATAATTAAAGTTTCTGGACATTTTTCTTATCTAATTCATGATTTTGTCTCCTAATTATTGGATATCTGCAAACTATCCTTAATTAATATTTCAAATTTTTTTTTTGAAAGCAATATTTCAATTTCGGTATAACTTATTCATGATTCTTATTTATTAAAAATATATAATCCTGACTTTATGTTAACAATAAAAAAATCTTGATTATATGAAATAAAAAAAAACCTTGACTTTTAAGTCTAACTAATCTACCAAATAAATTAGACTTAAAGAATATTTTTTGTGTAATTTTTTTTTTAACAAGAACATCTTAAACATTAAACTAGCAATCCTAATCCAACCCAACCCAACCAAACCTAACCCAACACGAACCCACACACAAATATAGTATTATTATTATTTAATTCTTAAATAGTATTAAAATAACATTACGTAGTATTCTTTATATACTATATTTCAAATTTTATGAGCCCAATGTAACAAAAAAAAAATTCATTACATAACAAAAAAAATGCTTATATTAATGTTATCTCAAGCATCGTCTCTTTCGCCGCTCTATTCAAGTCGCATAATTCATCCACAAACATCCTACAAGCAATGTTACATAAAATTAATAATTTCATAAATTTGAAGGTTAAAAAAATGGCGTGCTAAAGAAGCCTATGCCACCTAGTATGAAACATTTCTAACAATCGAAAAACTCGACATTTAAATTTTGGCAAAAATTAATTAAAGGGGCATTTGGTTCGTTGTTATCTCGATGTTGTGTTATATAATCTAGATATCATCTTTTGACTAATAATTTTATAATCTTATATAAAATTATCTATAAATGTCATTAAACCAAACAATTACTTTCTCCAGATAATATAATATAATGTCAAGATAACATTGAACCAAACGCCCCCTAGATAACAACACAACACCACCTCATTTAGAAGTAATTTCCATCCACACTCCTATCCACCCTCTCCTTCGCCCTCTCCACTCCAACTCTCCTTGAGATATTGCTCGAACTTGTCTGCAACCTTCTCTGGCATTGACATCAAAACATTAAATGCATAAAAATCTCCAATTACAGGCAAGAAAAGGCAGTAGATCTCGCTAGCAAGAGGACCCATGTGGAGAGGACCCCCCTCGCCAAAATCCAGGTCCTCCAGCCCCAACTTTGACCACTGTGAGATCACAAGGCTGGCCGACAAATCGGGCTTCACCTTCCTCATCTCCAACATATCGACCAGCGATCTCACGAGCTCATCGGTAATTCGCCCCTTCGCCTCCTGCACTTGTTTCACACTGTAATGCGTATTGGAGTTGAGCAGCTGCTCCACCGTGCTCTCCGCACAGGCCAGCACAAACCCATTGCCGTAAAACCCTTCTGGAAGTTCAGGCTCAAGCTTCTCACGAACATTGAAAGAGAAAAGGAGCTTGATTTGAAGAGAAGGCGGCAAGTCGAGAGCCCGTGCCCACGATCGCCAAACATGTGCTGCCACGGTCTCAAAGGATGTGCATTTGAGGGAGGGGACACAGAGTTTCTTGAGCCGGAGGATATCCTCAGGGGTGAAAGTTGCAGAGATGGGGACTAAATGCTGGCATTGTAGGAATTGAGAGAGCAGAAAAGGCAAAGGCTCTGGTTGTGGAAGGGATGTGAATTCTGGGTGAGAGAAGGTTATATGAGGAGGAACTCGAGGTTTTAGCACATGACGACAATGAAAAGGGGAGATAGGAAGGTCAACGACCGGCTTCACGGAAGCCTGTGCTGCCCAGGCCTGTAAGAATTGTGCTGATCCTATCCCATCACAGAGGCAGTGGCAGATAGCAATGCAGAGTATCATCCCTCCACATTGTAGATGAGTCACCTGCACATGAGAAGATGCACACAGTCGGGATAAAGATACAGCTGAGCTAACAAGCCAATACAATAAAAGAAGAGGTGGAGCTCAAAGATAATTGTTTGGGTAAATTGCATCCGAGATTGAGGTTAGGGGAGACATCGCACATAGGTCACAACTTACATATTTTTGCAAGTTTGCCTTTTCGGATTAGAGTTTCGCTTTCTGTTAATTATCCGTTGTTGGATTAGTTTTACAATTTTGCCCTTTCTCTCTCTCATCTCATCTCGTGCAAAACCTCAACTCTTTTGTCCCTCCCATGCGGCCATCCCCGCCTCTCTCACTTCCTCAAATCACTCCATTTCTTGTCATTTTCTACCACAGAGGTGGCGACAATCCAAACAAAAGGTATTGAGCTTGAAAATTTTTAAAAATGGGACCCATATGTAATGGTTCCCCAACCTCAAGGACTGTTCTTTAATGCTACCTTCCATAAGAACAATCATGCAAATAAACCCACGATCGAAATGTCTTAATCTTGAGTATATCTCTCCTGAATAATTAAGCAGCAATCATCCAAGAGGCCCAGAGCTGAAAGCAACATCCATTAAAAATATTAGATAAGTCTCATGATTTATTATATAGCTAAATTTTAATCTTTGATTTCAAAATAAAAAATTAATTTTATTTTACATCCTATACACCTTCTAAAATAATTAAATCAATTTTAAATTTTTCACAAGTCCACATCAAACGTAATCTTTTACTTCAATTAAAATATTTGATTCTAGACAGCCAATTAAGTAACATTAAGTTACAAGTAGTGCTCTCAATTTTGATCAAAAATTAAAATTTACTAGACTTTTGATGAGAATCAAATGAATTGAAGAACTTCTAGTCTTATCTGTGAGTTGAGTTTGAGTCGTAGATGAATTGCTCGAGACATCGTTAATTCAACAATTTTCTTATATAACAAACAGATTGGGAGTCAACTCGAATTGAATTTAAATCGAGTTTGAGATTGACCAACATTCGCTTTCACTCCACTAGTTCCTGATAGATATTGATAAGATTCGCTCAAACTTCAAATCTTAGAATATAAAGGTTTTTAGAAGCTTATTAACCATTCCTTTTATTTTATAACAGAAGCATGACTGGTGTTTGAAGCACTGAAAATATTTTAAAATAAAGCTGAAGGCATCCTTTTTTGAAAGCATTTTTCTTTAAACATGATGCGTATAGTATTTTTTTTTCGAAAGCATCCCCTTCACAAATCAGTATAAATCTTAGAACTTGGGCTGTCAATTAATTTGAAATTCTAAACTCGCTAAATAGTTACTATTTGTTTCAAAGCAATTTAGATACTCGTGTTACCTAAATATCTATGTTATACTAAATTATTATCGTTTGTTTAGTTCAATGTCATTATATTAAATAACTATCTGTATCTATAATAATCAGGATGATATCTTAATTTACTCAATTTTAGGATTATTTAGATGCTATTTTAGAGTGATAATTGCGTAAATTTATAATATCATTGAAATATATCATCAATTCAAACAATCGATTTCTCCAAATTATATAACATTGTATCAAAATAACATTGAACCAAATACGTAATTGATTCTACGTAGATGTGTATAACGCCAAACAAACAAAATTATAGATAAATTGCTAATAGATCTAAGAGATATTAGAATTTTTTCATATAGGTCCATAAAGTATCAGCTGTTTTATTTGCATCATCTAATCCAATTTTTTTCATGAAGGTCCCTGAATTTGCTTCCTCAATTTATGTGATCTATTTTTAACAGGATCTATCAAAATAATGACAAAGTAGTATTATATAATTTATAATTCAGACATCCGGTCAAATCTGAAATGACAATTGTAGTCTCTGAAGAGTTTACTTTTAGTTAATTGGTTAAGGATAAAGATGTAAAATTTCAAAATTAAACAATAGGGAAGTCAAAAAGACCAAAGTGAAATTATTCAAAAATATTTTCGACCAACCTGTGAAGCATGTTTAGTTTAAGATATAACTCAAAAATCAAGTCAAAATTAAATAATTTTAGATACATTAAAAATAAATCAACTTAAAATAAAAATTTACAATTTAATTTGAGGCTCACCCACTTAAAACTACACTAATAAAGATGCATTCAAAGAGTAAATTTTAATAGGTTTCTTACTTTTTAGAATATTTTGCATTAGTTTAATTTTTTTAAAAATTTTTAGTTTTATTTTTTTTTCAAACTTTAATAAAATTTTACTTAGAGTTAAAAAAAATCATTAAATATTTTTTTCTTAAATATTTAAATAATAATATTCAGTTTAAAAGACAAATTATATAATAAAAAATAAAAAAAATAGTTATTAGAACCTCAAATTAACTTAAATAAACATTTTAAAAAATTACTAAAAATATTAAAAAATGAAAAAATATTTACATACACAATAGAGTTCTTTTAAAGTTATGCATTCTAATAAAATACTTAAAAAAATTATGTATATTACACTTAATTTCTTATAATATTAAGTGTTTTATTCAAATTAGCTCAAATTTATATATCTTTTATATTTTATCAGATTAAATATTTAAAAGCTTATATTTTACTAAACTAATTTCAAGATGTATTATATAATATAATTACGAAATATTTTAATAAAATTAAAAATGAATGTAATTTTAGAATTGAATGTAAAATATATAATTTTTTAAAAATTTGAGTAAAACATAAAATTTTAGTTAAAATTCCGTAAAATTAAATTGGTTTGAAATTTAAAGTGGTTTAAAATAAGAGTAATTCAAAGTGGACTCAAAATAAATTGTCTAGAAATAGAGGGCTCAGAAATTAATTTGAGCGAACGAGAGAAGAGGGAGAGCTAGAGATAGAAAGAGAAAGAGCACCTGGACGACGAGAGGCGGAACGGCGACGAAGCTCGGAGCGTCCACCCTGTACAGGAGCTTCCGCCAAGAGCGATTGGGCCTCCGGCAGCCCTCAAGGAACTCCGCCGCCGTGAGATCCAAAAATGCCTCGGCGAAGAGAGCCCCCTCTCCATTGCAGTCCACCTCGAGCTTCTCGCCGCGGTCGCCTTCCCCGCTTGCCCTAACCCTGCCGGCGAGGGGATAGTACTCCTCCAAAACCCTAGAGAGAGAAAGCTTGAGGATCTCAGCCCCGACGGCTCTCTTGAAGAGGTAGAGGTATTTGATGGAGAACCTCAGGAAGATCTGATCGTCGAGGTTGGAGAGGTAGAGGGTGTGCTTCGGGGTTGGGCCGCCGGGAGCGACGAGAACCGGCTCGCTGGGGTAATAGCAGTCGGGGATTTCCATGGGGGGGGGGAGATAGAGAGAGAAACAGGGGAGGGGGAAGAGGTATTTATAGGTGGGGGAATGTTTGTGGAGTGTTGAAGGGTGGAGGAAGGGGAGATTTTTAGATGGATGGAGAGAGGTGAAAGGGACAGGTCACGTTGGAGTGGGAGGAGGAAATTGGGACAAGGGAAAGTGAAGGGCTGTCAAAATTTATTCAAAAATTAAAATTCGATCAAAAATTATTCGTATTTTACTTTGCATTAACTCGATTAAATATAATTTTTTATTTCATCATTTGATTTCATAATTTCAGCCATCCCATCACTTTAAAATTATAATAATAATTTAATTCGAATACGAGATCTCTCGGTACTCAAATAAATTCTTTCTCCACTAAATAAATGTATACAAATAAATTCGAAGAACTTAAAACTTATCTGAAACTGAACTGAACTGATCAATTTAATTCAATTTTAATTCGGTTCAGTTTGGGTTTACTTTCAAATTTGTTGGAACCGATTAGTTCATGTTGATTCTTGGTTCTAAGAACTGACTAGAACTAGATTAATTGATAAAAATTAATATTGATTCTTTTTATATGAGTTGTGATAGATTCAAAATTAAAATTTATAATTTTAAATATTCAAGAAAAATTATTTAATTTTGGATTATTTGTCATTATATTTTTTGTGTTAGTATCGAGAAAATTTATATTTTAAGCTTGGAACCTTTATTCGATTTGTTTTTAGTTTTTCATTAATCTGAATTGAGCCGATTTGAATTGCACCTCTGTCATTAAGCTAAAAGAATACCACAACTCATGAATATCTATAGTTTTCTACGTACCATCTAAAACTTTTAATATTACGTGCGTCTACTTTTGTTTCATAAAATTTTAATTATGCATATCTAAAAGACGGTATAATATTAACCCAACTAAATAAACATGCTCATAGACTTCGTTATAAATTATATACATTGCCCAAATTTTGAATATCATAATAAACAAGTATTTTTTTAGAAATTATAACAGAGTGAATTTTGGTCAAGTTTGATAAAATTTATACTCGCTCTACTTTCTTTTCACAATTACTCATACTCATTTCTTCCCCGTCCTTTCTCGTTTCTCCCAAAACTCTTATTTGCCTTAACCCGCCTTGCTTCATTTCTACAACTTGTGCTTGCCCCACCCCAAATCTTTTAATAATAATTTATTTTAAATAAAATTAAAACGATAATATCTAATTAATTTTTTTAATTTTAAAATTATAAAATAATATTTAATTATTAGAGAGTTACAGGTGGTATAATTTAGCCATACTCAAACTCACCTCATTTCATAACGGGATTAGGCGAATCGCGGATCGCGAGTATAATTGTGGGACCTACACCCATCCCATTAAGGTTGAGTCAAGAAAAGCTAAATGAGTATGAATATAAATTATGACTTCTAATTTTTTCACATATTTGCATCGAACTTACAAGTGAAATATTTCGCAAACACGTTATTATGAATTAATACAATATCCATTTGCACCCTTCCGTAAAATTCCAGTTTTTTTTTTTTTGAGAAGAATTAAAGTAGTTTTTTTTGTTAATAATAGAATTCCAGTAATTACTGTATCTAATTTAGTTTTATTTATACATTACCCATCTATTCTTAGTTAATTACGCTATGCACACTTAAAATATTATAAAATCTTACATACACACATTTTAACTTATTTCTATTATAATGAGTAATCATAATTTTTCAATAACCTAACTATAGTTAGATTACAAAAAAATCTGAGCTGTTCATCATATTATTTTAAGGATAAATATATTTTGAGTGAAAACCCTAAAATCTTAATATTTAGGTGGCGGCACAGGAAGGATACATCTGCTATGTGAATTGATTTTAGGACAAATCAGCGCTTTAGTGTGACATTGAGGAAGAAAAAAATATGTACCATTAAAGGTAAAAATATAATTTTAATGATTTACTAATAGAATATATTTTTTTCAAATAATTTTTGATTAAGTTTTAACTTAAGTATGTGTATGTAAGATTTTGTAATATTTTGAATGTGCATAACGTAATTAACTAAAAATGAATAAGTAAAACATAAATAAAATTAAATGGTGTGGCATGTAGTTAATTATCTCTATTTTTTTATTACATGGGCTTCTTTAACTTTGGTAATATTTAATTATATTTTAATCTTTCATCATTTTTAACAAAATCTTTAACATTCGATATTATAAAAGGATAATAATCAAATAAATATCCAAAAAAAAAAAAGTAAGATCTAGGATAAAAAGGATATGTTTATTATGATATGCAGAAATTTATCTTTGTCATAAAGTACATCTATGTGTATTAAATATTAATTTAATATATATGCAGTAAATCAAAAATATTCTTAGGCAACAGTTTCTTTTGTATATTAAGTTGGTTGTTATAATTTTTTTTTTTGGGAAGAAAGTTGAATTGATTTTAAATGATATTTGATTAAATTAATCTTAATTTTTAAAAATATTTATTTGGGTCAATAAAGTCATAAAAATATTATAATTTTGATCTCAATTAATATATAATTATTAAATTTTTATTACTATATTATAAAGTTATTTTTATTCGTAAACTATTTAACTTTTTAGAATATAATTTTGAAATGTTAATATTTTTTAGTTTAAAAATTTTAAAGCAAAGAAAAACAAGAGATTAATGAAATTAAATTTTAAGTTTAGTTAAATTTTTAAAGAATTGTAAAAATAAATAATTATAATAATTTTTTAAAATATATAAATAATTCAAACTAGTAAGAAAAAAATAAAATTATACATTTTCTAATAGGAAAGGCTAAAGAAAAAGATGATATTTTCAAAGAGAGATTAAAATTGTATCACTTTTATAACCTAAGGACTAAAATCAAAATTTTAAAAAATTTTAGATTAATTTGTAATTGTACTTTCAAACTCAATGGCCCCACTGCTCCTCATGACTGTGGAGGGTAGAAGAGAAATGCTTTATAGCTTCAACAACTAATCTTAAATTTTGAATTCAATTAAAATTTTTATTTAATATTTATGTGGCAATAATATTATATAATTAAAATTATTTTTTTACTAATTTGTCGTATAAAAATTCTAATTAAAATCATTTATTGAACATTTGAAGCATTATATTAAGAGGAAAAGTTTGGTGAACAGTACTGTTTGATTCTCTGGCTCTACTGTTAGCTACCTAAAGGAATTCATGGTGGAGAGCAGAGTATCAAGTTGGGCCCCATCCACAAAAAAAAGATAACTTTATGGGACTTTTACTTAAAAAAAAAATAGTTATGCAAATCACATTCAAAACTTAAATAATATTTATTTATATAATAATTTTAAAATTGATAGTACTTGCATATTATTTTTATGTTATGTCACGTATTTATTCTTTGCATTCACAAGTAATGTGATATATAGTATTCTTTAGGGGTGGCTAAAAATATATATATATATATATCATAAAATATTAGTGTATTTGTGTATTATTTATGAAGTTTTAAGCAGTGTGTGTACTAATATAACTTTTAAAAATAATATTCAAACATAAAATTTGATTATATATATATATATATATATGATAGTATCAGATTGGGATTTTCTTTCTTCAGTTAAGCCTAGTTGATCAGAAGAGTATCATTCAGAGTAAAATTTTTGAGCATTTTTTTGAGTTAATTTTACCGATGAAGTCAAAATTGATAGTCACACTTTTTATGAACATCTTCTGTCAAATCTATCAAACAAACTTGACCTTTATATATTTATACTTAAAAAATACATCTCAAAAGTGTCGATATTGTCAAAAAAATTCAAGTTGGATATGCAATCAACTTGAAAGAAAAGAGAAATAATATATATAGTGTTACTAAGAAATAACAAGATTTTTCTAGACATACACTTCAAAGAAAATATAGAGGAAATAATCAACTAATAATTTGATTGCCACTGAAAGGCCAAAAAAAGTTATTCGACAAAGAGCGTCGAGCTGGCCATTATCGAATGTGACAAAGCACACCTAGGAGTACTCCTTTAAAATCCCTAACTATAGCATATCTTTTATTAACATTCTAAGGATCCATACAATTAATCCCATATTGGATCCCCAAATAACATCCTTATCTATTTGGTGATATCATAAAAATTCAACTCTTTAGTTTATAAATAGATATCTATGTAGAAAGGAGGAGGCTCTCTTATGGTTCGAGTTTTTTTTTTAGACATGAAAAAAAAAATTATTTTTTAAATTTAATGAAAGGAAAATTTATTTTACTATTAGAAAATATGTAAAATGTGAAATACTTTTAATTCTGATATTCGTATTTGTGTTAGATGTAAAATAAAGTTAATTTTTATAGTTGAAATTTGTGTTAGGTAAAAAACTCCTCTCGAACCAAACGAGGCCTTAATATACCCCCTCCTTTGACCATGCTCGGAGCTTCAAACAAGAGAGAGCTTTCTTCAAATAAGAGAGCTTCATACTCCATGCCTCTTTTTTATGATAGTGAATTTCAAATTAGTGTGTTTGATATTATATTTTTTTTCTCTCAGATACTCGAATTTTGTTGGCAGGTCAGCCAGATCATGACCATCCAATGACTCTTTTATTAAAGTTAGTATAATTTTTCTTTTTAGTATTTATTTTAATATTAATTACTAGACATGTATTATAAAATTTAATAGAATTTTCAATTTTTTTAAATTAAATTATATGATTATTATTGAATTAAAATAAAAAATATTGAATTATTTAAATTTTGATATATAAAAAAAAGAAACGAGTTAGCAAGTTAGGTCAGATAACTCGTTTATTAAACAGGTCGAGCACAAGTATTGATGCTTTGACCTGTTTAATAAATAGGCTGGATTCGAGTTAAAAGCTTAGATAAGTCGAGTAAAAAAATGAGTTGTCTAGTACCCAACACGTCAACTCGAATTACCACTCCTAGATGTAAATAATGAGGAAATATTATTTCATGTCGTTCTCTTGTTATTTTGTACTATTTTTATCATTTTATAAAATTTTTTATGACTATTTGGCATGATTTGTATATGCATATAAAGTCAAAAAAATCTATAAAAAGAACTAATAAAAAGTTGAAAATTGTAAATATAAACTATATAAATTTTTTTACATTGCATGAACATTTTGTTATATTGTATTAATATTGAAGTAATATGAACTTTTCTTTATTTTATCATGTACATATCATGAAAAATAGTCGTAAATTTTTTTATAAAATAATAAAAAATAGCACAAAATAGTTAGAAAATGGGGCGAAACTAGGGGTGGCAAAATGGGTCGGCGGGTCGGGTTCGGGTCGAACCCGAATCCGACCCGACCCGAATAGCATCAACCCGAACCCGACCCATTTATTAAATGGGTCAAAATTCATGACCCGAACCCGACCCGATTAATAAATGGGTCTGGTTGGCTGGTCAACCCGACCCGTTTATAAAGTATTTTTTGATAAATGCCCAACCCGAACCCTACCCGACCCGATTATGCCCAACCCGAATCTGACCCGTTTAATAAATGAGTTAAAATTCATAACTCATATCCGAAATTTGCGGGTCGGGTTCACGGGTCGGGTCATATCAACCCCTAGGCGAAACTAATTTTTCCCACTGTTAAGTGCTCGGGTAAGCTGGCGAGTACTGTACGTTTATGTGATAGTTCGTTGATTGGATGACGAAGGGGCATGCAACAGAAAAGTCGTACTTAATAATTTTTTATTACGGAATTCTATGGGGTGTGTCAATTAGCTGAAATAGGCCAAGGTAGTTGCTAGATGAAGGCCAGCTCATCATTAATTTCAATGATTAAATAGTGCATGCAAAATGGGGAGAAATGCAAACTGTTACAAATCTATTTGACAAGATGGGTTTGATTTTTAAATGAATTTCAGTGAGTCAGCACTTTAGATCCTCACATGCCAATAAATGATATCTCCAATAAAAGATCATGAATAGAAATCATTAATTATGTAGATATTCATAATCTCCAAAAGAAAAAAAATTCTATTTGTTGCACAATAAATAGTGGGAGAGTGCATAAAATGGTGGGCCTTGATTATGATTTTCTCATTTTTTGCGGGCTCGACACAGAAATTATAATCATGGCGATCGCACGTTGAGGGAAATTAATGTGTGATTAGAAAAATTGTAATGGGTCAGTTGACTTGAATTGAACTCGACTCAACCTCAACTGTAACGAATGCCTCCAAGAAAACTGAAATGACGGCAATATAGCATTTATATTAAAATTATGTTAATATGTTGCTATGTTCTCAATTTATTATTAATAGTTTTCATAAAAATTTATTATTAATGTTTGATATATACAAGATTTTGTTATTGAATACGTTTATTTGTTTCACAGTTAATAAAGTGGGTGTAATACGGGATGGTAATGGGATTTGAGTTTGCTTAATATATTTGTTTTCTTTGACGTTAATATATATAATGTGTTGATGTAAATTTTTATCAATAATAAATATTAGAATAAGATGATTGAAAGAACAGATCATAGTAAGTGGAGAGAAAAATTGTCATGATAAATTACTGATTAGTTACTATAGTTTATTGATTTTGGTCCACATTTTTTTTATAATTTCATAGAATTTAAAATACAGACTTAAACATAAAAAATAGAAATCTAATAGTATTTACTGAAAAAAAAAACTTTCTATTTCATACCACTAGCAATTGTGCTAAAAGGTGCATAAATTGGAATCACTAAAGTGAATCAAACTAACTGAAGAGCTAACGTTTAGATTGTCCTTTTGGTTTCAAAATAAAAATCTACGTAAGTTCTAAAAAAATATATAATTATAACTATATGAATCTGTTAGCGATTTGCTTAAAATTTTAAATTAGAAAAAGCTAACGATAGCACCTTATTCGGTTTCCGGTTTCATTGTGAACCAGCCACTAGTTTTGACAAAAAGTTGCAAGCTCAAACTTTCTCTAGAGACATTGAGGGGACAAAAATAAATAGAGAAAATATAAAAATACAAGATTTATATTAGAAACTAAAGCTTAGAGATGGCTATTAGCTTTCACTGGAGGCGTAAAAAACAAATGCTCGATTTTCATTTGGATTTTCAATCGACTTAAAATGTATTCAAAATTTTTAAATGGAATCATGAATTAAAACTTTTTGGCTTGAAGTAAGTTTTGTGCTGATTTCGAGTTCACACTTAGCTCATTCAAAAAATACTTAGAGTTGGCTCCAAATTATATATATATATATATATATATATATATATATATAT
>KZ451906.1:1437418-1457741 GCA_002786265.1 Apostasia shenzhenica
CCCGATCCGGATCCGATCCGTTGACAGGCCTAAAGTCAATAGCCGATGCTATGACTTTAAAGAAAACAAATATATTTTATAGAATTAATGAGAAAAAAATATTTTAATAATAAAAATATATAGAATAAAAAATAAAATTAATTTTAAAATTAAAATTTCAATTAAATATGAAATAAATATAATTTTTAAGATTAAAATTTAAGATAAATCTATAAAATAAAGTAATTAAAATTTATAATAAATTTAAAATATTATTAAAATATAATTTTACATGTTTTTCAATTTTAACGAAACAAATCCTATAAAATAATAAAACCGTGAATAACGCTACACACAAATTATTTCAAATATGTAAATTTCTTTGTACCTTAATTTAAGTTTAATTTAATTGTTATACATCTTTTGATTATTGAATTGTTTTTGAGTTACTTTAAAAATTAAGTGATCGTTTGCTTGATAAATTAAAATTAATTTAATTTAATTTTAAATAAATACATCATATTATATATAAAATTTAATATTAAAATTAACTGTATTTTATATCATATATATAAAATAAAAAATAATATTATTTTATATTATAAATATATATAAAAATAATAATTAATTTATATTATATTTTTCAATGTATCACAATAAAATAATTAATTTATTTTATAATAATTATAATTTTTAAATAAAAAATATTTAATTTTATTTTAATTAAAATTAAATTTTACAAATAAACGGACTTTAAACTATCAAATTCAGCTACATGATTCTACACTTTGATCATAGTATTACCTAAATCTAAATCAACTTTAAATATTATAAGAGCATTAATAGTAAAAATTAAATATTATATTTTTATTTAAATACATATCATCTCGTAATTAGCTAAACATATATGATATACAAATCATATAATCATCATTATTTTGAATTATTTAAAAAATTTAATAATATTTTTAAAATTTAAGTACAATATAAAAGATATAAATCACTTAATGATTTTATTACATAAATTTATTTAATACTATTACCTAAACCTGTTTAATATTATTGTCTAAATTTGAACATTGTGATTGTTTTACTTGAATTTGTGTGAAGGTTAAAGTTACATTATTTTTCATATTTAATTTAAATTGAACATAATATTACATATTGTTTGAATTTTCTTTAACAACTTTAATCGAATGGTCCTATTCGAACAGTTCTAGTCAAACAATTTTTCAAGGAGATACGACTAAATCATATCTTCCGTACTATTATGTCAACTCAATATTTAAGGCAGCATAGGGGTCTACTGTCTAATCGTCATTTATAGGAATAGGTGCCTGACGTAACAAACTATACCTATTATATTCACTCATCTCCAAGTTATAAATAAGAGCAGAAGATGAACCAAAAGAGGGAGACGAAAAACTCTTTCTTTCTCTCTCTCTCTCTCTCTCTCTCTGTCTCTCTCACACTTTCTCTCATGTACTTATTCTCTTATTCAGTCTCCATTTAGAGACCCTCCAGCTTATAAAAGAAGGGATTCAATTAGTGAATTTAAATCGCCTAAATAATATCGTGATTTTTCCCTAAGATACTCGGATTTTTACGAAAAAATTATCGTCCTATTTCATTCTATTTTGACATATTTTTTGCATCAACACATATAATAAAAGAGTGTACACGGTAATAGATCATCAATTTCAGAACTTAAATATTATAATTCTAAATTTATAATTATGTTACAAAAATTGTAAGACCTTAGAAATTTAAGTGAGATGATTTAAAATTTACTAAACAACTTTCAAAATTTTAAAGAACTCAAAAATATGCAATTTATCTTTACTTAATTTTCAGTGCGAAAATTTGAATTTTTTTCTATGGTGATAAATATTTTTTTGAATTTTTTTTGGATAATATGGAATTTGGAATGTTTTTTTTTCTTCAAATAATTACGTACATAACACTCTATATCACCATAATTACGTGTATCACATCCATTTTCGAAAAATTATACTGCAGTTTTAGAAAAAGTGTGGAGTGTAAGAAAATTATGTGGGATGTAATTTTTAAAAAGAAATATTTGATATGTAAATATGGTAATACGAAGATATATGTATGTAAATATTTTTTTTTAAAGAGATTTTGAATGATATGAAGACTGTAGAACTGTAGGACGGAATTTTAATTTATATTCTTTTTAATTTCCGAAATAAAAAACGTTCGTCTGCCGAAGGCTGAGGCCACAAAATATTTTCAAAAATGCGGTGAGCGTGGATCGAACACGCGACCTTCAGATCTTCAGTCTGACGCTCTCCCAACTGAGCTATCCCCGCATCAATGTTCGTGTTGTAGTCAACTAATACTTCTACCCTTCTAGGCCAAAATTATATGCACGTTTCAGATTTTCTCATAAAATTAAATCACGAATTATTTTAACGTCTAAATAAAATGTAAGATTAATATACTTATACATTTATATATTTAATAATATATTATGTATTTTATATAATTCTCAAAATAAAACCTTATCTCAATACTCACTAGGAATCAATATACTTTTTAAAAATTGAAATGCATATAATTTTAGAAATTTGAATATATTTTTGAAATTAAACTATGATTAATAATTTGCAATAAATAAGTTAATCAAATGAACAGACTAATATAGGCATGTAATATTTTTTTAATTTTAAGATATTTTACATAGAGAGATTAAGTTGAAATGTTATCTTAAATTTATGAACCAAAACATAATTATTTCTTAAAAATATATTTATATGGAATCCACATTTGCATAGTTGTATGTTATAGTGCTTGTTGGACTAATACTATGTTGTTACTAGCCTCGTTTGGTTCGAGTTTTTTTTTTAGACATAAAAAAAAAAATTTATTTTTTAAATTTAATGAAATAGAAATTTATTTTACTATTAGAAAGTATGTAAAATATGAAATACTTTTAATTCTAATATTTGTATTTGTATTAGATGTGAAATAAAGCTGATTTTTATAGTTGAAATTTGTGTTGGGCAAAAAACTCCCCTCAAGTCAAACAAAGCAGTTAGAGCTTTAATAACTTTGGCACTAAGCACTTTTTATGTAAGATTCCACTCAACTTCACTATAAAAAAAGATTCCACTTAATTTCCTCAAATCATATTAGTAAATTTCCATCACATGTAAGAAGGATTTATATTTTATGTGAGTTTTTTTTTTGAAAAAAAATATTATGATAATAAGTAGAATTTTACTTAAATATCTCATCAACTTTATTGTAATTTGCAATTAACTCAAATTATTTCTCAACTTTAATTTATCCATAGGTCATCTTAGATTAATGGATAGAATTAATTGATGATTAATAGACAATGCCCATATCTTTCACCAAATAATCTTCTTCTTTTGATTCAATATTGTTGATAAATCCCTCATGCTAAGCTTGTCTAATGGACTCATAGTCATTTTACGAAGTATTTCTATTCTATTTAAGTCACTTAAGAAATATGATATTTTATATTTTATGTGAAATGGTACTGTTGTGTGATATTTTATGGAAATGACAATCACGAATATTGAAGGGATCATAATACATAATGAGTATATTAAGAAGAAAAAATTCATGAGTATTCAAAATTGAAAAAGAATAATTGAATTTGAATATAGTATTTTATATTCCCGTACGAAATGCCAACGACGAGGCATCTCGTGGACTATAAATCCCAATTATAGTAATCTTAAAAGAATAGAAAATATATAGCTAATTTATGAGAAATGATTCACGAGCATTTAGAGTTGAAAATAATTATTATATTTGATTGAAAATAATATTTTATAATCTCATACGAGTCATTAGTATAACGTGACATCCCACAAAAATATATAATCCTAATTTCTAGAAAAATAAGAAGAGATTATATAAGAACTTTTTGAAATATATAGAAAATCATATTAATACCTACTAAAAAATATTACATATTGCAATAAATGTATACCTTTTAGGAAGAGAGAAATTATTTTGTTTAAACAAAGTAACATGTTCGATGTTTAAAATCTTAGTTATTGTCACATAACACACGCAAAAATAGAATCTATAAGCAGAAAAAAAGAGAAATAAAATATTAGCCCATTCATTCTTTATATAACTTTTTTTTTTAGTTACAAAGAGATATGTTTTAGTTGCATAAAGCCTTTTTTAAGTCGATTTTATTTATTTTATATGGTAGAAATGTCTCCATGCAATTAATAATTGTAGCAATATTGAGAAACAACAAGATAAGAAGGCATTTCTCTTTCAATTTACTTGTGAATTCAATTTCAACATGAGTCCCATAGAGATTCATGATTGACAATCTTGTGTTACTTAATGTAGTCATATTAAAAAAAATGGAAAACTTTGTAATTTTTATATATGAAAATCCAATCAAAATTTCTATATGAAAAAAATATCACTTATTTAGGTCAACTGTTAGACTATGAAGTGGTACTTAATTGCTAATTTCTAGATCTCAGTGTGCCACAAGTAAGGGAAGTATTCGAATTCAAAACTTACTCGTATTTTATTTACCTCAAATTTTATATGACTCAAAGTCAGCTCACTCAAAATAAAATCAATTCAATTTGTAATCAACACAATATTTATATAATGGCATATAAGCAGAATTTGAGATGTGTATTAATATATTGGAGTTTTTACATACAGGACATGAAATTTACACGAAATTACGCATTTCACCATTAATTCATAAATATTACCACTATCACACAATATTCATTTAAATTTTACGCATTTCACATATTTCATACTATATTCTTTAATGGTGAACTTCACATTTCTAAATTGACCTTGATCTTAACTATATTATTAATATATTAATTAAATACTATAAATAAATTAATTTATATAAATAATAATTTAAATATTTATGAATTTATGTATTTTATTTTATTTATCCTATTTAAAATTTCCAATTAGGATGCCGAATTTAAATCCACATGATTATAATTTTTAATTGAAGTAAGAAAATTGATGTGTTTACAGTAAAAAATAAAAAATATATATTAGAATTTAAATATTAATAAATTTATACATTTTAATTTACATATAATATTATAAAGTATATGAAATATGCGAAATATGTGAAATGCGTAAAATTTAAATGAATATGGTGTGATAGTGGTAATATTTATGAATTGATGGTGAAATGCGTAATTTTGTATAAATTTCATGTCCTGTACGTAAAAACCCCTAATATATTTTAGAGTAAATTGCATCTGAGGCCTTGAGGACTGAAAGGAGTTGTAAATTGGTCTCAACTTTTTAAAATTTTATTTAGATTTCTAAAATTATAAAAAAACTATAATTTTAGTCTCTTTTTCAGAGTCTCATTATTTTTTACTGTTTTTTTTTTCATTTTTTACTAATTTAAATTATTTACGTATTTTAAAACACTATTATACTCTTTTGTTTTTACCATTCTTTAAAGTTAAACAAAAATTGAAGATGTAATTTCTCTTATTTTTTTTCTATTTGTATTAAATTGTAAAATAAAAATTAAAATATTAATATTTTAAAATTATATTCTAAATAATTATAAAATTAATAAATGAGAATAATTTTATAATATATTAATAAAAAATTAGTAATTGGATTTTAATTAGGATCAAAACTACATAATTTTTATAATCTTGAGGACTCAAATTGAAGTTTTTAAAAAATTGAGATTAATTTGCAATACTTATTTGTGTTCAAAGCTCTTGTTTTTTTTATATTATATTTTATGCGTATGAATATATTATATAAAATATATATTGAATATATTTATATAAAAATATAAATAATACATTTAAATTTAAATAAAATTATATATAATATATCTTATTCGTAAAAAAATCTAATAAAATAGTATGATTTAAAATTAAACTCTGATTTAATTTAAATTGAATAGATTTTAATTAATTTGAATAAAATTTAACTTAAATTTAAAATTTTCAAATTTGAAATCGGCCAAACTCACAAAGGCTTACTCGTCATCACGCCTAAGCCACAGGTAGGGCAACAGGATTGCCGCCACAGGTTAGGTTTATATTTTTTATTAGAGAGAATTAAGTACATACCCCTTAAACCATCTTAAATTAAATATTAAACTTCTTATTTTTTAATTTTACAACTTAACCTCTAAATCATCCAAAAATAACATATTTAGATCTTTTTCAAAATTTTTAAAGTATATTTTTTGCTAATTTATAATTATTTGGATGTTTATTACTAATAATATATATATATATTATAAATATATTTATAAATATATGTATTTTATTAGTTTTTTTGAATGATTTAGGGATTAAGTTGTAAAATTAAAAAATAAGAAATTTAATATGTAATTCAAAATGATTTTAGGGGTATATATGTAAATGCCCTTTTTTATTATTATTTTTTGATAGAGCCACAGAATAACAGGGAAAAAGAGCAAGAGCTCTACACACCGGCGGCCCGCCGGTGCTCTCCACGTCCTTCTCCACCGGCCCCGCGACGCCCCGAAGTTTCCCGCCTGCTTGTATCCCCACACCCCTAATGCTGTCGCCCCATCTTCATCGTCTTCTCGCCTGCCCCAATCCCCGATTCTCTTGTTTCCTTCGCCGCCCCCTCACTGGGTACCTCCGTGCATTGTCCCTTCGACAGTCGCCGGCGGCTGTTATCGGGCTTCGGAGCTTCCGTAGTAGCAGGATCGATTCTCTCATCGTCTTGGCAGCCATGGATGCTGTGGTTGCGCCGGTGACCGAGGCAGAAATGGAACGGTTCGTTTTGGTGGCGAACGAGATGGCCGACGCTGCCGGCGAGGTCATCCGAAAGTACTTCCGCCAGAGCTTTGAGATCCTCGACAAGGACGATTTTAGTGAGTAAAGCCGTCGCCGAAGATAACGGTGTTTAGGGTTTAAAAGACATACGAGAAAAATGCGATTTTGAGTGGGGTAATGTGTTGTTCTTGCAGGTCCAGTGACGATTGCTGATCGGGATGCGGAGGAATCTATGGTATCGATTATAATGGAGAACTTTCCAACTCACGCTATGTAAGTCGGTTTTGCTATACTTGAAAGGGGAAATAGTTGCTGTTTTTGTTTTTATTTTTATTGGCTTGGTGGTAGTTTTGGGGAGGAGAATGGATGGAGATGCAAGGAGAAATCTGCTGATTTTGTTTGGGTTCTGGATCCAATTGATGGCACAAAGAGCTTCATTACTGGTACATGTTTTCTACTTAGTCAACATCTTTGCTAACTATTAGTATTGATGCTAATATGTTGAAAATTCAGTTTCTTGTTATTACGTAATGCAGGGAAACCTTTATTTGGTACTCTGATTGCTCTTCTTCACAAGGGAAAACCGGTAGGCCTGGTTTATGTTAAGCTGAATTTGTTTGTAGGAGTGTTTATCATATGAGTATTTGGCTGAGCTTAGGCCGTTCACATGGTACTACACTACTAGTATTGTTAACACGGTTTAACTATTTGGACTCAGAGCCTTCATTTAATTAGTACCATCGATTCTCAATTGGATTATGCAGATTAATTGTGAGCCATTTTATTGTGGCTTTCGTACCCGTGGGGATCCGCAACATCTATTTATCAGAGGATTAATTGGGATAATACAAGTCATGTCTACATCCCTCTTCCTTTGTTGTGGAATCTCTTTCTTGCATCTAGCTATTTGTCTTTGGTTTACTACTGTCATCTTCGAGCTATCATAAAAGTAAAAGGATCCAAGTTACTATTTAAAGCGAGAAAAGAATAGACTAAAATTGGCTTGAGATATGGTCAATATGCATGACCTGGCATCAGTCGTGTTCACTGAAAGTGTTGTTTTACATAAAGCTATTTTGTATCTAACAAAGCTTCTTATGGCTTGCCTGTTACACTTAAATTTTTCACAAAATTATTCTTTTCTGCTCTAGTATCTTTTACTCTGCTTTGGACGTGTTTGTATTACTTAAATTTATTCTTCGCAAATTTCATTTAAGCTGCAAATCATACTGTTTTTGGTTTTATATGTCGACTCTCATTGATTGGGTTAAAGGTTATTGCACCTGAAACTGGCTTTCATTTCTACATCAATGGCTTATTTCTTTGATCTACTTTGTGCCATGTCATTATGGTTCATAGTAACAGATGAATGTTTCTATTGTTAAAAGATGCAATTAAAAGTGGGCATGAATTTCTCCTGCTTGATTTTGTAGAATATTTTGCATTCTTTCTTTATGGTTGTAAAGAATCAAAATTTTTTGGTTTGTTTTCTTTTGTCTGTGCAAACTCTATATAAATTGTGAAACTTCAATTTTCTTGTGGCATTTAGATTGTTGGCATCATTGACCAGCCTGTTCTTAAAGAGAGATGGATAGGGATGAATGGGAGAAAGACTACACTCAATGGACAGGAAATATCTACACGAACCTGTGGCAAACTCTCCCAAGCTTATCTGTATCTAACATGCTTCTTCAACTTTTGTTGTTGAAAAATTCTACCTAAAAATCTTATATTATTGTTTAATTTATGTTGATGGAATATAAGCAATATGTTTGTTAAGTTTAAGTTCGATCTCAAATAATTGTGAACAGATATACAACTAGCCCACATTTGTTTCTTGGGGAGGCTGAGGCAGCATTTGGCCGTGTAAGAAATAAGGTCGGTGAGTATAATAATTGTTTTAGTTTGCATAAAGTGTCACGAGGCAATTGGTCATATTTTGTGCCTTTTGTTGGGTGGAGAATTCCATATTTTGCTTATATGATATAATTATTTTTGCTATTGTATTGAGCTACTAAAGGTAAATTTATTCTTTAATGTGTTATTCAAGCTTTTTGTTTTTTCATCAAGGTGAAGGTGCCGTTGTATGGTTGCGATTGTTATGCATATGCACTTTTGGCTTCTGGGTTTGTGGATCTCGTTATTGAGTCGGGACTTAAGGTAACTTTTTTTTATAACATTATTTCTCCAAATAACATAGCATAACATTACAATAACATTGAATAAAACACCTTCTTAATTGAATCTATTACATTTACTAATGGTTGATGCAACAACTGATGTAACTTCTTATTCGGATACAGCCCTATGATTTCTTGTCATTGATCCCAGTGATTGAAGGAGCTGGGGGATTTATAACAGACTGGAGAGGAAATACACTTTACTGGGAGCCTTCCCATGATTCCATTGTGACAAGTATGATTTTTTTTGTAATTATATATCATTCTCCTTTTTCCCTAAGTATTTCAATCTTATATTTTAAAATTTAGAGCATAAATTTTGTTATGCTTAACATGATTCTAGCGCCTATTTGGATGCATGGATATCTATTTTTAAGCAATATTCTTGAATGGTTAAGCAAGGTCGTATGTACTGATTACACCTCAAGTAATTTTTGGTTTATTGCCTTCCTCTTTTTATCTTTGTGATTTTGTACCTACTCACATTCACGTAAAGAGATTTAGTGGTCGATGATGAACATAGCAATTCCTCTATAATATAATTATTTCTAATGCAATAGAGACTAACACTATCATTCATTTATGTAACCATCTTAATCCCCAAAAGACTAATTTTGTGGATATTCTTTTTCTATTTTTGCAAATCATACGATGTATATATACATGCAAGCCTTGCAGCATCAAGATGCATCTATGTAATTGCAAATAACTATATATATATATATATATATATATATACATATTATATTTCTATATATATACATACACATCAATGTATTTATAATAGATACACTACTCAATTTAAAAATATCTATTTCTTGTTCATTTCAAATAAGAAAGAGTTCGATTTCACAATGATGCCAGTTCAAGGAATTATTGATTAATTCTATAGTTTTGAAACATAATCACCACTAGTTAAGATGGCAAAAGGTCAAACCTTTGACTGGTTTATCTTATTTTTAACTCACCTAGTGGATATTTGTTGAACCCTTACTTGTCCCAGTTGTAACCACCCTGCAAACTATTTTTGAAACCTGACACACCCCCAGCCCACCCTGAGCTACCCAAAAAGTTCATATATAACAAAGACCAATACATTTCAAATAACTTTTATGATATTAATGTTGTGAAATAAATTCTTTCTTTAAGTAAAAGAATAAAACTAGGAAATCATTAATTGAACATGTATATAAATACAATGGTAGGGTTGGCATGTTTGAGAGAAAAAAATTCATACCTGACTACAAATTGCCTTCCAGTCTAAATTCAAATTATACCTTATCTTAATTTCAGTAACGTATGTTTGATGTATTTTCTTTAAGGTTTCAATGTGGCAGCAGCTGGTGATCACCAGCTGCACAAGCAGGCACTGGATGTTCTACAATGGCAATAAATTGATTGGTTCCTGACGGATAAAAATAATTTATTCTGGATCTGCTCCATTCAGCTGGACTTCAACTCTCCAGGATTTCACTGTAAGCTGTGCTCTAACTAGCAATAAAGATTGCAAGCTCAGAACTGTGTTATTCCTGTTTATCAAGTTTATAAATCATTTGGTATGGTCAAGCTCTTGTTCTTGAAAAATACGCTTTGAAATATTCTTCGTTAAGATTTACCCGATTTGATTCGAGTGATATCAAGAAATCTAGAAATCAATAACTTGAATATTCGGGATTGTGTTGTTTGAAATGAATGGTAGTGTTCTAGCTCATCAGAATCTTTTAGCCAGCAACGTAGCTACTAATTAGCACTAGGATTTATCATTTATATGCCAATGGATCAAATTATAATCATGTAGGTAGAACTCTAGTTATCAATCAGTTTGTTGATTTATGGCTGTGATCATTTATGATCATGAGTTAATGAACATATAAAAGTTTATGCTAAAATTAAATTGTTTTATTTTAGTTTCGGTTAAGACCGATCTGAAACTTGTCGGTTTTGTTTCAGCTGAAATTCTCATGTTAAAAAAAAAAAACAGAAGAATTGTTGGAATACTATGAAAATCGGATATCTTATTTTATTTTAGAGAAAACTCTTAAAAAAGTACACAGATGTACGTGAACTTTCGACAAAAATTAAGTTATTTGTGGCAACTTGATTAGGTTCGATAAAAACAAATTGGATCATGGTTGATCTGTGATCCAACCCGACAAAAATAATAGATCAAGTTGGAATTCAGATTGGGTAAGCGGTAAATAAAATATATTCAATTAATTATATTTTGGAATAGAATTTCGTATCAAATTTGAAAAATCTCTATGATATTATATTTTAAATTATAAAAAGGTGATAAAGAGAGTATAAGAATCAACCATACCGCATCAAAAAGGGAATGATATAGGCAATTTTTGGAATAAAATTGTGAAGCTAATAATGAGATACTTCGTAGTTAAGCGTATTTGACCTATAATAGTATTAAGATAGATGACTTCCTGTAAAATACTCACGTCATAAATTTTCTTAAATTCAAAATAAATAATACTTCTATACTTGAATTAAGAAATTTTATAAATTTAAAATACCTTATCAATCCCAGAAACTTAGAAATAGTTTTTACTATTTAAAAGTGTGTAGGAGCCTCGATAATGCAATAATAAAAAGGAAAAAAAAATACGAGTAGTAAATTTTTATGTGAAATACTAAAAAATTCATAGCATCGAGTTCCTCGGTTCGGGGAACATGAACTCATAGTACAAGAGATAGAGTTTGTGTTCTCAGTAGTACGAGGATCCGTTGGCACCAAAACATTCAGTAGATCCGACAAGAAAACACTACGGCCCATTAGGGCCCACTTAGGGCCCACTTAGGGCCCATGCCAGCCCAATTTCTAGATGATATGCATAGAATTAATTTTTTTATATGGTCATATTTATCAATTCGGGCAATCACTAAAATTATAAGATTACATTATATTATTCAGGAGGTTGGATCTCTGCTCTAAATTTTTTTCTAATGAGTTCACTGAAATTGAATAATTATTTCATTTGGGTGCACAAATTTGAATTACTTTTTAATAAATACTTGGCATATATAAATTTTCACTTAGAATAATTTCTTTAAACATGTTAATAATTTAAAAAACTTTTCAATAAAATCTGTAAAATTAATATTTAGGTTTAAATTGAATTCATTTTACTTTATATATATTTTTAAAATAAAATTTATCTTTAAATTAAATATATAACTATAAAAGAATAATTTCTTTAAAAAATTATGAAAAGATAAAAATATCCTCCCCTCTCACCTCATTCATTGCCATGGCTACCCATGCGTGAGGGCTAACACGGCTTATTTGGTTGGAGGATAAATTTGAATAAAGAAAGAGAAAATATTTTATTTTATAGAGTCAATAGAAAAAAAATTTATTTTAATATTAGGAGGCATGTAGGATGTAAAATAAAGTTGATTTTAAAGTTAGATTTTGTGTTGGATGTGAATAAAGTTATTAAAATTTATAATAAATTAAAAATATTATTATTATATTTTTTTGCCCAATTTTGGGCATTTGCCAAACAAGGCCGCTCTACGCGCTAGGGAGGTGGCAAAGAGGAAAGGTGTTTTCGTTTTTTATAATTATATATTTAATTTAAATATAAATTTTATTTAAAAAATAAAATAAAATTATAAATTAAATAAAAAGACCTAATTGAAATTTAATGTCAATCTTAGAGACCTTACTAAAAAAAATTTAAAATTATGAATCTACTTAATATTATTTCAAATTTCAAGAATTTAAATGATTTTTATTCTTTAATTAAATTTATGTGTATAATAAATACCTTTTTAAACTTTAATCTCTTTAATATATATCCTTTTAGGACATATTTTATAAATAAAATATTTTAAATATATATTAAAAAAGCATAAATAAATATCAAAATTAATTCAACTTTGATGATTACGATGCCTCTTCTGCATTCAAAATTAATTCAACTTTTTGCAATGCAGGGCCATTTGGTAACAATTTTTTCAACCGTGGACTTTATTTAAACCTCTGTATATAAAATTGTCAATGAGGTCCCTTTTTAAACTTAATTCTCAAATTAAACCTTACTATATTATAAATATACCCCGAATTTACCGTGAAGTTGTCCACAATTACATGCATATTTTGATTAATGATATGATACTTTTGTTTCAACGATACAATATTTCGTAATGAGTTCTTTTGAGTAGTTAATTTGTTGTGTTTATGCAATTAAAGGTCTGAATTTTTTTTTTTAAAATGCGATAAATTACACTCGGGCCTATGAGGTAGGCTATTGAGTTCACGCAGATCCACAAAATTCTTAAACGTTGACTTTGGGTATTTTTATTTTTAATTTTTGGACTTTATGTTATTGTGACTGTTAAATAGAAGTGAAAAAACACAGTACCTACTACCCTCCTTCTGCTCTCTTTTTATCCTCACCTGTGCTTGCGGACAACTGGCGTGCACACACTGCGACTGTGCCCGGTTTGCGCTCGTGAACGATGATCGTGCTTGCCCACAGGGTTGGCGCGGCATGCTTGCACACCAGCTAAGCACGCAGCGCCTCCGTGCTGGTGTGCAAGCCGCTCGTGCATGCAACAGTCATGCTCGCTCGCAAGGCCGGTGTAACCTGTTGCTACCGCTCACAAGGACGGCATGCATGGGGAGAGGGAGAGGGAGAGAGAGAGAGAGAGAGAGAGAGAGAGAGAGAGAGAGAGAGAAAGAGAGGATGGCGCGAGTGTCGGCATACTGCCACCCTCGACATAAGCGCACGTGCGCCTGCACAGAAGAGGGAGAGGAGGGCATAATAGTCATTATATATATTTTTAAAAAAGTTAATTTTAATGGTAGTTTTGACGGAATGCGTCAAAATGGACTCAATTGAATAATTTGTGAGCTGGATAGAACCTAGGTGACCAATATTGTTAGTATTTAATACAAAGAGAACTCGTTTAAAATTTGGTTGGCCTGTTGAATTTAGGTATTACTTTAGGAGCCCGAGCGAGTGTAATTTACTCAAAAAAAAAATTATATTCCAATATATCATAAGGGTATGTAAGATTTTTCAGAGACTCATCAGAGTTACAATAAAATTACTCCAATTTAAAATGTTGACACTGCTTTTAGGGGATAATACCATGCTTCTATATTGAACAAAGAATGTCAAACTGTTGCAACAAATATAATAAGAAGTCTGAATATAAACATTATTTGATCGCAAGTAAGAATTCTCATTGCCGTCAATATCTCAAGCTATCAAATTAGATCATCAAACTCGAAGCAAAACTCCATCGAACCACGCGACACCGGCTCAATCAGAGACATGTTTCGATGAAAATGATGTTCCTCTAAATTTTGCAACGAGCTCATGTTATAAGTCGTTACAAGCATTTCCAGATTACTAGAGCTGCTCCAGTTGCTGCTGCAGCTTGCACTGTCACGCTCCGAGAAACCCGAGCTCAGGATCGAAACTGAATCGAAATCAAAGCCCAAATTACTCGGTTTCACATCCGTCTCCTCCCAAAGCTTGACTGCTGGGAACGGGTCGAACACCGGGTTGCTCGGTGAGTTCTCTGGTAATGGTTTGTGAGTGCTGGGGTCGATCCCCTTCTGCCGAAGCTTCTTCTTGATGCAGGAGTTCCAGTAGTTCTTGATCTCATTGTCGGTTCTCCCGGGAAGCTGGGAAGCTATCTGAGACCATCTGTTCAGAGATCCAAAAAAATACTTAACGTTAAAAGTATGGGAGAGTAGAATTGAAGGATATATCTGCTGCTGAAAATCAATCACTACTTGTTTCCAAGGAGTTCATGGAGAATTATGATGAGATCTTCTTCTTGCTGGGAGAAATTGCCTCTCTTGAGATCTGGCCTCAGATAATTTATCCACC
Organism: Apostasia shenzhenica; assembly: GCA_002786265.1. Classification (NCBI taxonomy): domain Eukaryota; kingdom Viridiplantae; phylum Streptophyta; class Magnoliopsida; order Asparagales; family Orchidaceae; genus Apostasia; species Apostasia shenzhenica. Next base: position 1,452,230 of record KZ451906.1, read on the forward strand.
TGAGCCTGCAGCTCTTCCCACACCTCTGCAATCCTGAGTGAGTTTCTAGCATTAATTAATTGGTGATCATCACTCCTAAGAAGAAGCAGATAACTGTGCGAAGGAATTAATGAAGGAGATATACCAGCCAGTCTGGGGACAGAGCTCCAGCAGGTAACTCCATTAATGATAATGTGATTGCAAAGCTTCTCATCTTCTTCAGGAGACCACAGTCCTTTCCTTAGCTTCTGCTTCAGAGAACATGATTGTTTTCTCATTTCTATTTGGTGGTTTAGTTTGTGGGTGGTGAGGGTTGGTGAAGAATGGAGAGAAGTGGGAGTTTTAGGGATTTTATAGGTGGTGCTTGGTAATGTAGCCGTCATAATATAAACATTATTCCGCGAGTTTAAGGTTTTAGGTCCGTGTTACGAATCCAATTGCAAGGTATGGGACTTGAGTCCCACATTGGAAGTATGAGATTCTAATGTGGGGTTTATATAAACTTTGGGCTCTCCACTCCCATGAGCTAGCTTTTGGGGTGTGGTTCTCCCAAAGTTCATATCAATTGATATCAGAGCCATACACTATGTGTCCGAGTTGCAATCGAGCGGCGCCGGTGGTGACGCCGGTATTGCAGTGTTCGCTCGGGGCTAGAAAGAGCTAGCGCAAAGCCAGCCGGCGTGGGCGCCGGGACTGCGGAGCGTGGTGGATTGTTACGATCCAATTGCAAGGTATGAGACTTGAGTCCCACATTGGAAGTATGGGATTCTAATGTGTGGTTTATATAAACTTTGGGCTCTCCAGTCCCATGAGCTAACTTTTGGGGTGTGGTTCTCCCAAAGTTCATATCAGTCCGTTAGTAGCAATAATAACAACAACAAACTGAGTTTTTATCTTACTAGGTGAGGTTGACTACATGAATTTTTTATTTTCATTGCACTCTGTTAATAAAAAATCCTTATTTAAATTTAAATATGTAAGATCATTCCTTATAATTTTTTCTTGTATCTTTTTTGGTCTTCTTTTTTCTCTTTTCATATGAACAAAAGGATTGTTAGCATCAGATGATATCAAATTAAGATAGAGATAATAAGTTCGAATTTTAATGATCTCAATTATTTATAGCATAAGGTTTTAAAAAAGTACCACCTCAATACTATAAAGCAAGTAAGCTTATGGGTTAAAAGGGGTATTAGAATATAAAATTATTCTTGAATTATAGCCGACAAGCGCAAGCTTTTAGGTTAGTTATTAACCAAAGATTTAAGAAGAGCATTGTCATTGATCGGAATAGTACTTTTTGGATTTTGGTTTAGTATAAATTTGGGTGTTAGAGATTAGTGATCTGAATCTTATTTGGCATAGCCCGAAGAGCTTACAGTGTGGCAATCTTAGAAAAAGAAAACAATGTAAAAATTAAATTCTACGATCATGTGATGGTAGCAGAAAAGAATAAGATTGATTCACCCCCACAGTATAAACTCAGTCTATTTTGATCTACTCTGGGGTCTAGACTTTTGTTTTCTATATATATTATTCTATTTGCTACGATGAAAATATTCTGAATAACTAATATCCGTTGCTCCTTCTCACACTCATTTTTATTTGATATAATGATCAATTTTCTCATCTGTTTTTTGTTTTTCTTCAATGTTAAACTTTTTCATGTAAATCTATGTATCTTTCTCTTTATATTTTTTGATTGCTTATTATTTTTGCAATATCATTGGGTTCAGTTAAATTGATTTTATGAAAAAAAATTACCTTTTAAAAGGGCAAATTGGATATATTTCTCTATTTAAATCAAAATTTTCAGCTATGTCTATAGCTTAAATTATTTGTTATTTTGAAGTAAAAAGGCCTACTTACCCTCAAATAATCTTAACATTAATGTGATGATTTGAAAATTTGAACTTCTTATTAATGTGAAGTATATATAACATAGAAATGATTCAAAAATTTTATCTTCTGCCTGGCACCAGAATTTATTAGAAAATATTTAGGAATAAAGTCTAATTACAAATATAAATCAAAATAAAAGCAATCTTTTGTTAAGGTCCTATTTAAATCCTTTTAGACCATTTTTAAAGATGTCATATTTTTTTAAAAAAACATTTATAAGTATTTCTGAAACTTTAAAAATATAAATATAATACGTTTATATGTAATTAAAGATTCAATTTTCTCTCTCTATTTTTTTTTAAGTTTTCAAAGGTATTTACAGTAAAATCTCTGTAGAGAATTATTAATTACATATATATATATATATATATTCCTTTCACCAATTATGCACTTTAGTTTCTAAATTAACTAAATTAAATTTATAATTTATATTAAATATAAATATTTTTTTTGATATTAATTAAAATATTTAATAAAAAATATTTTTTCTGATTAATAAATTAATTTAAATATTTTTTATTTAAAATATTTATTAAGTCTTTAAATTAGTTAAATTATTCTATTAATTAAAAAATATTTTTTATTTTGTCACTTTATCAATATTAAAGAATATATTTACATATTATTTTTAATTAGATGATTTAATTAACTTAGAAATTAGAAGGACTTAAAAATGTAAAGCCTACATTAGAGAGACCTCACTGTTATTTACCATTTATTTATTTCATTACCGTCTCCAGTTGCCCGGCTGCCCACGTTCGTCTCCAAAAGAATCATTTCATTCGGGCAGCCTGCCAGGTCAGCTGCTGGGCCCACCACGAGCACGTAAACCGCAGAAAAGCGTAAACGCCGACAGCAACGCCGTCATCCCCGATTTTTGATTCGCGCACATGTTTTATTTTCGTATAAATTTTGTTAGCTTCCTAGCTACATGCATATATATATATATATACAAAGCAAAAGATATTTATAGATGGCGAAAATTTTTTCTTTTATTTGATGTGTAAATAACAACATAGAATCAATTAGATACACACAGTATTATATTTGAATTCGTATCAACGCATCTGGAGCGTACACGTCGATGACCCACATTACAAACGCACAAAGTATATATCGTAGTGAGATATTTTTATATGTATTTACATGAGTATAAAATTGTGTGTATTTTTTAGATATATATATTGTATAGACATATATATATCTAAAATATATATATATATATATATTTGTGTGTGTGATAATATTTGTGATTGATAGGATTAAACTATTAGATCCCTCGGACAGACTTTTCTATCACTCAAACGAGTAGCTTGTCTAGTAGCTCTAACAACAACCAACTATGAGATTGCAGATTTTAATTCATTGTGTTTTCCATTCAAAAAATGATAATTTAATATTTAAATATGTGGCAATGATAAAAAATAGAAGTCTTTTAATTAGACAATTGAAATAGGGGTAGGGATCCTAGACTCGGCACACCTATCACAGGGATCGACGGGCTAAATTTATGTTATTATCTATCATTTTCTGTTACTTATCTATTTCTATATATCTTTCATTATTTTTTCTTATTTTATTTCAATTAGGACTGTTAATTATATATGTTTGAATATTAAAATTTGCTTATATTTTATTTGATTTAAATTTGATTGAATTTTTTCTTAACTCAAAGTCAATTTATTTAAAATAAAATCAATAACTTGTAATCTACTCAATTTATGTAATTTTATATGTATCCAAATTTTTCTAATACATATTCGAAAAGTTTTACATACATACATATGTTTTAGAATATATATTTAAAAAAATTAAGGAATATAAATACACAATATACATCTCAACATAATTAAGATTTTATATGTAATAAAAGTATATGTAAAATAAATATATAAATCTTAGAATAAGATTAAAAATAAAGCACAATTAAATTTATTAATTGATTTAAGCTTGAGAAATTTTAATCAACTTAAAGCAAACTCAAATTAAACTAAAAAAATTCAAATTCAAAGTGAGGCAAATTCGCTTAAACTCACTTGTTAACAACCCTAATCTCACTTCATCATCTTATATTGATTGAGATATTTTATTCTAGAACTTTGAAACTAGTTCTCATTTATTTGGAGGCTATTTAAAAATAAAAATAAAAATAAACATATTTCATTATATTATACAAATTTTTTAACTTAAAAATTCTCTTTATTCACAATAATTCCATATAATTTTTATACATCAAAAACTTTATTTTATATAATATATAATTTTTTAGATAATTAAATAATTTTATTTTTCAACTACATATATATATTTAACAAAAAACACAATATTTTTCTCAAAACGCTTTTGAGTTTGTTACTTATACGTTCCTCTAATGCACTTCTAAGCATTTTGATCAATAAAACTTAAAAGACTTACTAATAGGTCTCCATAATTTACCTCTAATTATACTTTAAATTATGAGTTTTAAAATTTTATTAACATATTTCTAAATTTTAATTAATATATATTAAAAATTTGTAGAAGAAAAAGGGATAGAGAGATAGTGAGGGCGTGTGGTTCTCCTCCTTGCCCCTAATGTGCAAGAAAGGGTGAGAAAGAAAAGAAAAAAAGAAAAAAATAATTTTATTTCTATATTTTATAATAAAAAATATTTAATTAAATTTAAATATAAAATAAATTTAATTTTAAGAACTATTAATATTATATTAGTTAAAAATATAGAAACATGCCAGTAAATTTTTAAAACTTATAAATTAAAACGTAACTACAAGTTAATTTTAGATACTTGTTAGCAAATATTTAAATCTTATAAACTAAAATATAATTAGAAATTAATTATTTAAAATTATAAGTAATTAACAATTAGTCCTCATTTTAGTAGTTTATTATATTACTTTTCTCTCAATTATCCTTGTGGTTTTGCAGGTCCACAGCTTATTAAAATGTTTAATATGATTTAGTTTAAAAAAAAAGAATATTTAATATGATACATATGATTATGACTTGCATCATAGTCAAGTCATTTTAATTATAAGAATCAAAATGAATGCTTTTCATTTGCAATAAAGATGTGAATGATTCATGCTTTTTCCCCTTCAATATTTTTTTTTTGGATAATTAACTACGTGTCATACAATTTAATTTTATTTATGTCTTATCCATCCATTCTTAATTAATTATACTATGCACACTCAAAATATTACAAAATCTTACGTACACATATTTTAACTTATTTCTATTATAATGAGTAATCATAATTTTTCAATAACCTAATTATAGTTAGATTACAAAAAATCTGGACCGTTCATCATATTATTTTAAGGATATTTAAATATATTTTGAGTGAAAATCTTAAAATCTTATTGTTTAGGTGGCGGCAAAGGAAGGAGACATCCGCGATGTGAATTGATTTTAGGATAAATCAACGCTTTAGTGTGGTAAAAATATGCACCATTAAGAGTAAAAATATAATTTTAATAATTTACTAATAAAATTTTTTTTTTCAAATAGATTTTGATTAAGTTTTAACTCAAATGTGTGTATGTAAGATTTTATAATATTTTAAGTGTACATAGCATAATTAACTAAGAATGGATGAATAAAACATAAATAAAACTAAATTGTGTGGCAT